>JAAEAF010009198.1:0-41418 GCA_011037195.1 Triatoma infestans
AGACACACACACACACACAGACAGACCATTTGCTAAAAACCACTTTTTTTGACTCAGAGGACCTCAAAACGGATATTTCCGGTGATAACTCGATATCGAAAATTTGACACGATTACAATACTTCCTCTTACTAGGAGAAAGAGATAGTAAAAATGATTTAACAGAAATCATATTTCTTGAAAGTCTTTTTATAAAAAAATTAACAATATAGTATTGTTATATCTAATAAGATTTCAGTAATTTATTCTAGTTCATAATAGAGAGTTTAAGAATTCCATCATACACGCACCAATTTTAATAATGGAATTAGTAAGGTAAGGGAATGTTGATATTCCACCCAAAAGAACACATTCATCACTCAAAAAATTCCGCATAACTTAAAATAATAAATTCGTCAATAATTAAAAACATAATATAGTTTTGAAAAATCAAATCTCCAAAAAAAAAAAAAAAACCATATGAACTTCACTATTTAAATCATGTGCTTAACAACATAAAATGTTTAGCAACAGATCAACTTTGTAATACTTTGGTGTAAATTAAGATGTGACAGCCTTATAATTAGAAGAATCAAGATGTAGGTGATTACATCCACAATCAGGATGCAGCCACGCCCTCATGTAAGTTCATAAGTTACAAGAATTTACGTAATATTTTTTTTTTTTTGTCAAATAAAAATCTGAATACCAGGTTTTATCGGTTCGTCTCTTATATTTTGTTAACATTTCACAAATAACGAGCGAATATGACATTCATCATTTCTGATGGGAAACTTTTAAACGATTCTCTCATTGTGTTTTTCATTAGAATTCCAATTGAAAAATAATTGTCTTGTAATTTTTAATTAATGTTTAATTTATCTTATTATTAATAAATATAAAAATCTGGTGTGGAACTCCGATTTTCTCTAGTGCAATTTATATAGTTCTTACTGAAAAATTTCTTCAGATTTACAATTTTCATTAAAAGTGTCTTCAATATTGTACCAATAGGACTAACCTTAATAAAACGACCTTTTTCTTTTTGTGGAAAGCACAACCTTATCAATCCCCCAAACTGACTTAAATGACATTTCCCAGACAAATATTTCAAATTAAAATAGTTAGTGTACCAAGCTTAATTGTCGTGTCTCAAGGTGGAGGCTAGTGAGGTTAATATTTGGGGTTTTGGCATGGAATCCAAGTCGAAGACGATAGGAAGACGAGAGCAGATATTGACCTAGATGGAGTAGTAGTACAGAGCGTAGAAGTCATGATCGTTCCAGATGCTTATCAACCATACGATTTAATAGTAGGAAGGACCTGGTTGGAATCTCCCGGGGTCACCTACAGGAAGGGTAAGGAAAATATTGAGTTTATGCCAAGTAACATAATACCATTACCGGAGGTAGAGGCAGATCCGCCCAGAGTTGGCACTGTTGAAACAGCTGAGGAAGTACAGATTCCAGCCTATACCACAATGTTGATCAAAGCACAGTTGGACGGCATGTTGTTAGACGTTCCGGTTACAAACCTTGGAGGCGGAGCGGATCAGCTAGAGGTCGGACGGGTCCTAGCTAGAAACATTGACTTGAAAAATGTCACAACAAACCCGGAGAGTACGAGGCCAGAAGAAGTTAGTAAAAGGATCCCCATATCGGATCAGCATGTGAATATCGCAGAATAGCTGAAACCCGAGGAACGTTCCGAATTGTTATCGCTGTTAAATGAATACAGAAAGTGTTTTGCCCTTAATCTAAAAGAACTTGGCCTAGCTAATTGTGTAAAAATGGACATCACAGCAAACCCTGGTAGTCAGCCAGTAGTTAGTAAGCCATATAGAGCAGGGTGGAAGGAGAGAGAGGAGATCTAACAAATAGTGGATGACTGGAAAAAGGAAGGGATAGTGGAGGAGACGAAGACGCCATATTCCAGTCCGGTACTTCTTGTCAGAAAGAAAATAGGATAGGGCAGGTTAGTGGTGGTTTACCGTAAATTAAATCAGGATGAATTGTTACAAGAATATGATATCGAAGAAAAGTATCGAGCCGGCAACCGAATGGAACATGTGGATGCCTTGAGTCGAGCTGCATTAGGCGAGCCTAGTACAACATGGGATGAGGTTAGAAAATCGTCTTGAGGTTGTTTTGGCCTTGAGTGAAGAGGAGTACGTGTTAGCGATCCAACAAAGTGACTCGGAGCTGAAACAAATAATGCAGGAGATGAAGAAAGATTTTGGTGACCTAACCAGAATTCAAAGGCAACGAATGAAAAACCTACGACTGAAGGATGGAATGTTATTCCATTGTCACGAGAACACGGGGCAGCTACGATGGGTAGTCCCTAGGGGTATGCGAAAAGCAATAGTGGTGAAGTTTCATGACCTAGCTCAACATTTTTCAGTTGACAGAACTATTAGTAACATATCAAACCGTTACTACTTTCCCAGGATGAGGCGTTTTGTGAGATTCCACATACATACGTGTCCAGAGTGCATACTCTACAAAATTCGAGAGGGAAGCGACCCGGAAAATTGAACCCGATACCCCCAGGACGTCAACCGTTTAGCGTGCTACATCTTGATCACATTGGACCCCTGGTAAAGAGTACAAGGGGTAATAGCTATATCTTGGTGATCGTCGATAACTTCAGCAAATATGTGAAGCTATATCCTACACCAAATACGTCTGCACAGTATGTTTTAAAGAGCGTGAAGTCATTTGTATTAGCGTATGGGTTACCTACCATAGTTGTGACCGATCGAGGAACTGGATTCACTTCGAGGGCTTCAAAGAGTATTGTATCAGAAACGGGATTGTGCACAACGTTACTTCAGTTCGCCACCCGCAAGCAAATGGACAAGTGGAGAGGGTAAGTCTTGATACCAGTGATACAGATCTCGGCGAAAACGGAGAGAACCTGGGACCGCTGTATGGAGGAGACAGAATGTTATTTGAATAATGCCGAGAATGCAACAACTAGACAAACACCTTTCGCCCCATCTTTGTTAACGGAGCCCTAAGGGCACTATTAAATCCCGAGGAACCCAGCAGACAAGAGCCTAAGACCCTGCAAGAAGAAGCCAGGAAGAGAATCCTGGAGGAGCACGAGAGGTGGAAAGGACGGTATAAAAAGCATCGATCCGAAGTGAAGTTCAGCGTGGGTGATACAGAATTTATACGAAGTCCTCCGACAACTGCCGGCGAACCTACCAATTCAGAGGACCCTTAGTGGTGATGGAATCACTGCGCGGAGACGTGTACAGAGTAGCAGCGATACAGGCTAGCAGTGGCAGAACGTATTCCACTACAGCCCATGTGTCTCTACAGAAGGGTATTGGAGTTGTAGGACGGGAAGATAAGGCAGTTGATAGCCACGAAAGTACCGAGGATTCGGAGAGTAGTGATGAGGACGCAGGAATTGAAGCACAGAATGATAACAATGATATAAGAAATGAGGTGATAGCAGCGGTGGAGGAAGGAACGACAACCGAGGAAGCAGAGGTGGAAACAAGACCCATAAGAAGAAGGAAGCGCCCAGCTAGATTTGCGGACTATCATATGGAAGATGGCGAAACCAGGGAAAACCCCACGCCACGAGCATATCCCCAGATTTGAGGACAAATCAAACACAGGATGGCCGAGTGTTAAAAATAATATAAACAGGTAAATATTAGTGAGTGGCAACAGTGAGAGAGAGAGAGGTGATAACAGGAGTATAGGTTAAAGAGTACGTAGTTGATGATGATAAAAGAAACCTGGTGTTTATGTTTTCGTTGTATATGTGTGGTGAATTTAAAACTAAAATAAAACTAAATTTAATGTTAACTTTGTAGTTCTAAATATTTTCCCCAATTTCTGTGTATCATAAGTTAACACAACGAAATACCAAGATTGATACTTTCCCTGATTTTCCATATTTGCATTATGCTGACCACACACAGCAAACATATACACAGAGAGAAAGGGCAATTTCTAAAAACTCCTTTTTCAGACTCAGGGAACCTCGAAACTTTTATTTCTGGTGAAAACATCATATCGAAAGATTTGATGATTGCAATACTTCCTCTTAACAGGAGTAAGAGAAAGTCGTCCTACATATACTTGCTCATTATAAGCGGCCTCTACGCGGTCAATAATATTGACAATACTTTAGAGTATTGACAATAATATTGACCATGTAAGGTGAAAAAATTGTTTTGATGGTCGGTATTGACAAGAGTATTGTTGAAATTCAGATTTTCTGATTTTCGTGATCAATACTGAGAATTGGAGGGGGTATTGACATTATTATTGACCCGGTAGGGGCGGCGCCAATATTTCCATCAATCCTCAGTTCAATAGTTTTATACAACGTTGAAACTAACCTGTACAAAACAAAAGCGATACTATTATAATAGGTTAAAGAACTTTATGAATAATGGTTACGCAAGCCTTTGTACGATTATTCATTTTTTAAGGTAAAAAATAACGAGTACAAACACGTAAATTCACTCTCCTAGTGGCAGAAGTAGTAACTAATGAGCACAGTTATTGACAAAAGTATTGACAATAATATTGATCGTGTAAGGTAATGAAATATTGAAACTGGTTAGCACGAATGTTGATGGTTATATTGTCAATACTGATATTGACAATATTATTGACCGTGTAGAGGCCGCTGTATAGAACATAAAATAATCTACCCAAATGTGGATTATTTTGTAGGTACACCACTGAGCAGCGCCACTATCAATAAATTTTGTAATAAAATTTAGAGTTAAGCCTACTCAAAAAGATATTCATAATTGTTCGTAAAAGGCATTTGACCGAAAGTTAAGTATTTTATACATTTTTCCATTCTAAAATATTTTGTCTCACAAAACTAGCAGATTGCCATTTCGCTATTCTAACCTGCAAAGTTTACCTTACTTAGGTATAGTCAAGGTACCGCTTAGGTAATAGTCATTTTTGTGATAGTAATATCATTTAAAAAGAGAGAGAGATGCAAGATTTTGTCGTCTTATTTTGAATTTATGGATTTATGATTTAGTTTTAGGTTTGATTATTTTTACCTACTTTTTATAACCAAAGTTGCAATCAGCTGACGATGATAGTGGAATTGAGGATGTTGGATAGTGTTATCAGTTTATGTGAAGGTAATGATAACTGTGCTGTCGGTAAACTTTTTTTCTTTTTTGAAATATTGAGATTCTTATGTAAGTTAGCTGGGCAGATCATATTATAAAAGAAGTAAGACATTTCTGTGTGGTACACCAACAAGATGCCAGGAAAATATTGATAGAACTTATCTTTACATCTGGACAACCATATTGATTGATACCAGTAATAAAAAATAAAGGAATAATTACATGGATAGAAGCAATTCAAGGTTCCCATTTCTCAAGTAATATAATTTCGTAATTCCATAGTCTGATAGATTGCAAAAAATAAATTGGAAAAGTATTTACTTTTTATTGACAAAATAAAAAACCTTTCCATACGTCCATAACACATCATGATCTAGGGAAGGGATTAGCTCAGTGGTAGCGCGCTGGACTAGCAACGCGGAGTCACGGGATCCAGCCGTGCTGCCCTTAGATGTTCTGTTCCTAGGGCCCCCTACAGCTCACTGTCCGGTGATGGACAGTGTTGTCTGTAACGGGAGAACACTGTCCGGAGGCCGGCAGTGCATGAGAAGGCTCCGGGCGCAAATGACCACAGATGTTGAGACGCCTTAAAAAAACGAAAACATCATGATCTCTCTAGACGTCACATCTCTCTTCACTAATATACTACTACTAATATACCCTTGCTTTAATTCTCAATAACTGGTCATAGATAAAACCCCATACAACTCTCTCTAAAGACAGCTTTCTTCCTCCCTTAAAATGTGCTGCAAATCAGGTTGTAGATTGTTATAGGGGATTATTGCGCTGCGACCTGAAAAATCTATTGTGCCCTGCGGAACCTTCTCCAATGCACAGCCGGCCTCCAGTAGTGTTTTCTAGCTACAGACAATATTGCCCATCACCGGACAGTGGGTTGTAGAGACTCCTAGGAAGAGAAAATCTAAGGGCAGCATACTGGATTCGAACCCTGGACCTCCGCGTTACTAGTCCGGCGCGCTACCACTGGCTAATCCTTTCTTTCCTTCTCCCTTGGCTTTCGCCAATTACCTAGTTTGTGTAATGTCTTTGTCCTTGCCTGTAACATGTAGAGTGTATGTAGTTTAAGTTATTGAGTATTGTTATGAAGAAATGCATGGAGCACTGAGCTGTGGTAACCCGTGGGATCTTTATATCCCAAGAACTGCATGCAAACAGATACCGTTTGCGGGCTGCAAATCAGGTTACTTCTTTTTTATGGACAACTGCTACATACAAACTGACGGACTTGCAATGGGAAGTTGTTATGAACGACCTCTTAACACCAGCTTTCCCTCACTCAGCAACTCCATTTCATTAGTGGAATATGTTGAGGATCTCTTTCTGACTATCAATCCACACCATTTTTAATATCTTGACATCTTTAAAGCTTACCATTCGTGCGTACTGTTTACTCTAGAAATAGAACAAAACAACTAACTTTCTTTCCTAGACACTCTAATAATACGACAACCAGACCAAACATTCACACACACTTGGTACACCAAACCTAGTTACATCGGCCATTTCGTTTCAAATCAGCCCTCACATCATAAAATTAATTCCATCAAAAACTTATATAAACGAGCCATTAACTTGTCTGCACCTCCATTCCCGAACGACAATACCCACAAAATACACAACATTCTACTAAAAAAAATCATTATCCAAATCACCTCATCCTCAAAAAAATCTATAAACTAAAAAACAACCTTTTAAAAACCACATACCATTCCATGCCCGAGCCATCTATATTCCGTTCTTTTATCTACACAAATTCCATATCATACAAAATCATTTATATTCTAAAGTCTTATCATTCCCCATCTCAAATCTGATTTCTATTTCTTCAACAAATTCAGCAAACTGTTCTCTAAACTCAAAGACCCTATTGGAACTTATGACCAAACGAATTCTGTTTACAGCATACTCTGCACTTTACACTGCACCAAACTGTAACGCACATTACATTGGTGATTCAAAAAAACACCTACGAAAGAGATTTAGACAACATGAACTAGACATAGATAGACAAAAAAATTGGCAGTTCAGCACTTACAAAACATGCACTCACCCTTGCCCATTCCTTTGATTTCTGAAATGCTTCGGTCCTAACCACCTATTCCTTTCCACCTGAAGCGACTTCTTTCTGAATCCATCCACATTAACCTCAACCCTAACTTCATCAAGTACAAAAAAAGACAAGGACGTCATTATCTCTTCTTACAACAACATATTCCGCTTCCTCAAAAAAAGCGTCCTCCCTCCCACTAAATTACACATAGCAACTTACTACACTTTCTACTCATTTTCTAGTTTATTTATATTTATTTATTTCTCTTATAATTCTAATTGATTTGTTTTTCATTTCTACCACTCTTTATACTTCCCAACTTGTAAATTTTCCATTCTCTGTTTTCTTTGCAAGCATACCTTACTCCATAACCAAACAACAACCTCCTCCAACATTTAATTCTCCATTCGTCCTTAACAGGTATCATATCTTTTTAATATTGTTTAATCGTGAAATGTTCTCATTTTTATCACACAATTTTCTGTATTTCTGTATTTTTTTGTTAATGTAGTTCCTGAGGAAGAACAGTGCCCGAAACGTCGAATAAACTTTTATAAAATAAAAAGTTTCTTCTTTGGCCCTAGCGAACTAATTTTTTGCTTGGTTATTAACAAAGTTATTTTACTAATATAATTATAAACAATAGTTACGTTTGGCCGTTGTTAATAAAATAAGCAAAATCTTGGTTGGCTGGGACCAAGGAAAAAGAAAACGAACTTTTTTTCTTTGGCCACAGCCATTTTGCTTGTTTTATTTTATTAATGTTTTCTGCAATTTTGTATTGTAGATCACCGTAGAAGTAACATTTCAAGACACTGTAAATGGTGAGGACATCTGTTTGAAAGGTTACTTCATATTTGAAGTGGAAAATCATACTATCACTGTGAGGTAAATGTACTTTCTTTGTTGCTAATGAAGGAAAGCTAATTATCAGATAAATGTATTTTAAGTTATTTGGAGAATTAAATGTCAAATTTATCAATTGCCATATATACCAAGTAACGAAATTTACCAGCCACGATGATGCTGGAAAATATCCGAGATCTTTTCTGTGTTAGCTTCCTCCATTTTATGGTCATCGACTCATCAGTCTTCAAGATTATGTTAAAGTGCAAAGACCTTTGAAATGAACTAGTGTTCAAAACTTTTTATTCTTGCCAACATTTGAGAGATAACTGTTGTACATAGCTGCTTGAGTTTAGCGTTCCACAAATTAATTAGAAGATACTAGATAACATAGTTTCTATCAAATAATTATAGTCTTTCAAAGTTTCTGGGGACTTTCCCAATGCGATCTTGTTGGGTCATGATCATTCTGAATTAAGAACGGAGAAAAATAAAGTGAAATAACAAAAACCATGGCAAACGTTGAAGGCTGCACTCTCATCTTGCCATCTCGTAGCAGTTTTTGAATGTGTCCCCTCCCCAGTAGATGGATCAAATATAAATTTTTTTATTTCCATTCACAAAAAAAAATTTTCCACATAGTCCTCTGCTTTAGAAATGGATTTTTCCCTGCGAAATGGCAGCTTATTAAGATTGTGGCTAGTATCTGCAATTAATTGCGCAAGTACCTTTCCACATCGTCATTGTCGTCATATTGTTGACCTCCCAGGTCTTCTTTTAGTGATCCGAAGAGGAGATAATCGCAGGGTGACAAAATTCGCAGCTTCTTACAACCTGCAGTATGCGGCCGAGCATTGTCGTAGAGGAAATTACGTTCCGGATCTATTGGTCACCTCTTTTTCAGCGACCAATAAGTTTTATCTCATCTAATAGCTGGCAATACTACTCTTTATTGACATTATATTGTTAATCTAAGAAGTCATCATGCAAAATGCCACGCAGTCCAACAAAATATTGCAAGTACCTTGCCAGCTGACAGACGAGTTTTTGCTTTCACAAGGCTGCCTCTCCTTTCTTCCTCCACTCCCTCCACTAAATTCATCCATGTTAGTAAATACAATCATGCTAATAAAAACATTTGCTCTTATGCATTCATCTTTTACATTCACGCCGATAAATACTTTTTACGCTAATAAATACAGTCATGCCAATAAATACATTTATATTAGACATTCAAACAAATAGAAAGTATTTGATATTTCTTTCTCCTTAAAAATTACTATACTAATCTAATTTTGGGTAAAGTAATTGATGATCCTTCGCCCATGTTTATCTATCTAATTTACTCCTTTAAATACTATTGAATATATTACTATCTTTTAAGTAAACAAATAGCTTCCTAAAATCAGGAGAACCCTCTTGAAGAATAGTGCGCTTGTCATGTGGCAGGCCTGCTCTTCCCCTCTGTATGTGCAAGGCATCATACCTGTCCCAATACATGTGCCACAGAGCAACAAGGTGTTATTTCACGAATAACTAGGTGGTACCCATGGGCCACAAGATTATGACCAATAATACTTAGCCTTATCAATATTTCATGCCGAGGATAATTCTTGATCGCATATCTCTTAGTTATTCATTGTAATGTCCCACTGAATTTGCCAGTTTTTGTTACTAATATATTTGACAGATTTTTGAAGATCATTGACGCGTGGGGATGACTTTTCCATTGTCCATATTTGTAGAGACAAGTCTTAGGAATTTGTTATGGGATATCTGAAGTTTTTTTTGATGTTAGTCAAGCTTCAGGCGGAGGAAGCGTGAAGTAACATCTATCTGATGACGACTTTGTACAGTAGGAGTTTGTTTTGTGTGGTAATTTTTGAGTCGCGTGATAGTAACATGAAGAGTAGTCTTTATAGTCATTTTTTCATAATTCACTTTTCCTGTACGTGGGTCGTGAAGTTCAATTTGTTGTCCAGAGTTATTCCGAGGAATTTGACGTTAGTCCAAGGGATCAAACTATTGGCTAAATGGTTGATAATATGCTTTCACTTCTCGATATCAAAATTCAACACGATCGCAGAACTTCTCATATAGCTGGAAGAGAAATGAAAATAAAAATACTCTAACAAATGCCCTGATGTTGTCAGGATCTTACGATTTAAATAAATGGTTATACCTTTGAATTTTAAATGTTTAACAATTTTTATTATAAAAATATTAAGTTAAGAATCAAATATCAATTACATTTTAAGAAAATTATTACGGACAGAAATCATGATAGAATTAACTATCTGGCAGAAATAATAATTGACTGACATAAATAATTTTAAAAGATAGAATTTTTCTGTAAGGGAAATCATAAGGGTCACGGTCCGTATAACAAGCTTGCAAGGGCCGCAACCTGCCCAACCAACCAAATCGAAGGCCAAATTTTTAATGTAATCAGTTCCGCGTATACCTTACCATATCATCCAAGCCTCTTACTACCTCGTTACCATGGCGCCTATTAGGAATTCTATTAGAAATTTATTTATACATTTTAATAAACATTCACTTAATGTATATTTTCAGGGAAACAACTCTCCCCGCCAAGGCGAAGGAAATAGAAGCGGTATGTACTTGCAATCCATTAGCGTTATACTTATTTAGTTTTTAATCCAATTCTGACGAATAAGCGATTCAAACTGTTTTTATTGCAGTGTAAATAATTCTTTTGAGCGAAACTGTAGCAAAAAATTTGAATCTGTTCGGATACATCCTTGAATTAAAATTTTGAATGAATACCCCAATGGGTGTATACCCTTGGATCGTATCAATATTAAATGACAGTTTGAGTTTTTTCAATAATTGTTCATTGAACAATTGCTTTTGACTCCTATAGTGGCCATCATCAGAGGCAGTTACTTTTGAATTTCTTGTGCATAATATATATAAATAATTATTGCACCTTGACTGTTTCTATCCTCACTATTAACAGTTAAGTCTAGTATATTAAGTATTAAGTATTTATTGCATCTTGGCCACTATTAATTATCCTGACTATTGCATGTAATAATAATAATAGTCAAGATGCAATAAATATTTTAATATATTCTAGAAATTCACATTATTGCTGTTATGTATCAGAAATTCACAGTATCATCTATTGATAATGGCCACTTCAATGGCCGAACGTTTGAGCAAATAAACAATTGAGAAACTTGATTGCTTTGGCATTATTAATTATCATAATAGAAATAAATAAATTTAGAAATGCATAATACGGAAAATATATTAGCGTGGCGTTGCTATTAGGAGCGCTAGTGTCGACTGGTAGCCACACCTTGTTTTGCAGAATGCGCTAAGGCTCTATGTTTTAAGAATGGAAGAATATTTTAATAACATTATAATATATTCATATATAAATGATCACAGAATAGATTTGTTGAGAATGCTATTCGGAGAACTGTGCCCTTATTATCGGAATATGGTTGATAGTGTGTTGTTACTTTTTCTATCTGGATCACTTTTAAGAGATTATGGTTAAAGAGGCACGTCTATATTATAGCATCTATCGCAAGGGTGTCAACTTCATGTAAGCTACGGGCTACTGGATGACTGGTAAAATTTACAATGACCGCATCACATGTCCAAATGTTTCTAATTATCTAAATAAAAAAAACGAATTTCTAATAAGAACTTTTTATTTTTTGGCTTGTTTTATTTTCCATTTATTTATTAACGTGTTTCAATATATCGTATGTTTTTTTTTTTCAAAGGTATAGAACGTTAAAATGAAATAAAACACATGGTAATGGCCATAATATTGGCTTTAACGGAAAGATGATTTTATGCCATTAGTGTTTAAATATGATTCCAGGCAAATGGGCACCGCGGTTGGCTTGAATGAAGCGCCATTTGGAAGTCCAATTCTCGACCGCTTTTCGAGCAGTTGGGACCGTATATCGAGCAATAACGCGGCCAATATTGTCTTCCAAGTGGTCCAACGTCTGTGGTTTATCGGCGTAGACTAGCGACTTCACATAATCTTACAGAACATAATCCATAGGTGTGATCGTGGAGGTCGATTCTCAGGTCCGTAACGCGAAATTATGGGCTCATCGAATGTTTCCTGCAATAAATTGATTGTGTCGTGCGCTATGTGGCATACTCCGTGGTTTGTTGAAACTAAAGATCTTCCACGTCAACGCCATCCAATGTGGAAACAAAAAAGTCAGTAATCATGGATCTATAGCGCTCTCCATTGACTGTAACGTTCTAGCCGGCATCATCTTTAAAGAAATAAGGGCCAATGATTCCACCAGCTCGTAAGGCACACCAAGCAGTGACTTTTTGTGGATGAAAAGTCGTCTCAATAATGCCTTCTAGATTTTCTTCTCTCCGAATCCGGGAATTTTGTTTTGACTTTCAACAAAACATGAGCCTCATCGCTGAACAAAATTTTGTGGTGAAATTGAGGACCAAGAGCACTCTTGTTTTTGGCCCATTCATTGAACGTACGACGCATAAGATGGTCACGCGGCTTCAATTCTTGCACGAGCTGGATTTTGTAAGCTCGTAAACCCAGATGTTTTCGTAAAATCTTCCATAAAGTGGACGGACACAGCTCCACTTGCTATGCACGACGGCGAATCGACTCATTCGGGTCCTCCTCAACACTACGCTCCACAGCAGCAACACGTTTTCTGTGCGCACTGTTCGACGCCTTTGTGTTCGAGAGACAAATGCGCATTGTCAATTAGAGTATGCGTGGTCAAAAACGATTCATGGTTATTCGAATAATTTGCTCGGATGAACGTAAAATGGACAGAGCCCACGTCATAATAAGTTTCGCGAACTGAACCACGATTTTCGAAATAAATTTGCACGATTTGTAAACTTTGTTCTGGCTTAACTCTATTCATAGTGAAATGGCAAAGCATACCGAGCACAAATCAGCTGATATCTGTCAAATTGACTGCCAATAGAAACAATGTTGCCATTCGAAAAACAAACCTTTTAAAAAAAAAAACACTTTATAATCTAAAGTGAAAAAAAACCTACAGTATGACGTATATGACGTGCATTTCAACCTATATTTAGTTGTAAAATAAAATCCTTATAAGAGTACTATATAATAAATCCTTATAACAATTGTTTTTCAACTTTTCCTATTACAAATACTAAACTGTTTGGTTTTTGTTAAAGCAGGATGACGGATTAAGAGGGTTCAAAATTTGTACCAATGTTGAAGGAAATCAAGATGTAAGTTTTTTGAAATATATAACATTTATTTGTTATTTGTTCGTTAGCCCATCGCTGCTTTTCTCCTTGCTTGTTTTTCTTCTCCCGGCTTTTTCGTCTTGGTCTGTGAAAACCTAACATTTTTATATTTTTTTGGGTGGTTATAACCTATTAAAGCTCTTACTTAATATCAATTTTAATAAAAAATTACAAGAATCTAATAAAAAACTATCCAAATTTTGAAACGTTTCCCTGATTCAATAGTTCTTTAAAATACAGTGGAACCTCTGTATACGATCAATCAGTTCCTGATGTTTGGACTTATACCGAATAGGACGTATACCAAATCAACCTTTCCTATAAGAAGTAATGTAAAAATGATTAATCCGTTCCCATGTAAACAAAAACTCCTTTTGATATGGTATATTAATGGGGTTATAAAATAATTAAACACTGTTTTCAGTTATCCAAAGCAAAAGCAATTTTTCAACTTGATCTAATGTCTCCGATCTCTGTTAAGAAATTGATTTAACCAGTTTGGCAACGTTAGCGGATTTAATAATGTCTTTATTTTTCACGATTGTCGATGTCGTCGTTCTCGGAATACGTTATGCAACAAACAGTTAAATCTCGAATACGCATGTAACCTTCATATTTTTCAACAATCACTTTTTTCAGTTGCATTGTGGTTCTTGTCATTTTTTTAGTTTTTTGTTGCTTTTCATTTGCCTTTTTGCAATTCATGATTAATAAAAATAATAAAATTTTACTTAAAAATAAAATAGTAGAAATTTAACAAAGTTAAAGACCGTGGCACCGCGAAGGTCTAGTCTGGATTAGTACAACGAAAGAGCAGTATACACACCAACCAACGACTTTCCACACCAAAATATGTAATTTCTGGTGTGGAGAGTCATTGGTTTCAAACCAAATGAAGTCAGTATAAATTCATGAATAGTGCAGATATCATAGTGCTACTTGTTCATAGATGACGCGTCATGTACCGAACAAAGTCGTATACCGAGCAAAATTTGTTTCGTCTACAGGACGTATTCTAATGCAGGCGTACCGAGGTACCACTGTATTGCCCAATCAAACTGAATAAAGGAATTCAGATATGTGAATGGATCTTTAGTTTTAGAAATAAAATTAAGAAACCAACACGTTATGGTTTGGGATTTAATGATAAGGATAGTAATAACTTAATAATCTTTGATAGACATGAATTACTTATATTCGTTTTAATATTGAACAATACAGTTATGCAAACGTTTCGATAGAGTTTCCTGTCTTTATCAAGGCTTTAATATATAGAAAGTTGTGAAGATGTGGAGAAAGAATTTTTAAACATGCACATTTGTTACAACGCAGAAACATAAAAAGAAAATTAAAAGTTACTAGTGTCTTGTCTTAAATCATCTACAGAAAATCAATTCGCATCTCTCTATCCAGCGAGCTACTTGTCCTTCCGGGGAGCTACTTCACCTTCCGGTTCTTGAAATTTAAGAGCCAAGTCAGTCACGCATGGTCTGTCCGCAATAGGAATGGCTGTCCGTACAAGTATTTATGGAAATGTTCCAATGTCTTCACGATTGCCAGAAGCTCTTTCCTAGTGACACAGTAATTCTTTTCAGCCTTAGAGAGAGTTCTAGAGAAGTACGCAATGACTCGTTCTTTGCCATCCTTACCTAGGAAAGTACACCCCCCATTCCAACTGCGCTGGCATCTGTATCTTCTATAAATTCGCAACCAGCCACTTGCCAGTACCCGCTCTTTAAGTCCAAAGTCGAGAACCATTTGGCCTCCGCTAAGGTGTCCAGAGGGTTGTCTATTCGTGGCAATGGGTTGTCCTTCTTCGTGATGTCATCAAGCTGCGGTAGTCAACACAAAATCTTTTCGTCCGTCGTTCTTCTTGACCAACACAACGGGAGAAGCCGCCCAAGGACTGCTGGAGGGTTGCATAACGCCTTATTCTTCATGTCGTCTAACATCTGGTCAACTTCCTGTTTGGCCAGGGGAATCCTTGGTGGTGGTTGCTTGATGGGTGGATGATCGCCCGTATTGATGCGGTGCCCTTCCAAGGCCGTTGTTGCTGCAAGAAAACACATGTTGGAACTTCCATAGCAGCTCTTCGGCCGGTTTCCTGTCTTCAGGTTTCAAATCGGCAACTGCACTTATTACGAACTCATTCATTACCCTAGATTTTGGTGCAGGTTGCCTCTCAGCTAAATCTGCGCTGTCTTAGAACCGGTTATCACCTTGACCTCTTCTCACCTGTCTTGATCGTCCCCTTCTTCAGCTTTTGGACGAAATCCTTAGTGTTCAAAAGTCTAGCCGGTATTTTATTAGTTTAAGCTGAGATAAGCGTCCGTCCTACGAGAATGCCGTTGTCGAGTTGCGGAGCCGGCTGTAATACCCCCTGCAACCCTCTTGGTTTTTCCTCCAATGTGACGGCAGCTATGGCTTCGCTCCGTAGCGGTAGGATAAGGTCTTCCGAAAGCATCACTTGCCTTACCACTCCGTCGTCTTGTCTACACATCTTTAGAACGGTCTTCTCGTTGCTTATTCGCATAGACCTCGCATCAAAATTCATGACGACTTTATGGGCCTTCATAAAATCCATCCCCAGTATGACTGAATCCTCAATATCCGCCACAAAACATGGTGAGGGATCTCTTACTACCCACCTCGATGGTAACCTGGGCTTCTCCTACGACACCATGCTCTCCATTGTCCGTCACGATTAGATAACCTCTCGAGGGAGTTCTTAAATTCCACTTTGGTAGGAAACCTTTTAGTGTGGGTGGCTCCGGTATCTACGACCATCTGGCAGGCATTACCCGCAATCTTTTCTTCCAGTAGTAGGCCATTGTCGTTGCATTTCAGCCGTGAAAGTCGTGCATTTCAGTGTTGGGGCATAAGAGAGACGAGCCGGCTTCCACCCCTCAAAGCCGGCTACTCGTAATTTTCCTGATTATCTTCGTCCTATTGCTGTTTCTTGGTAGGAGGGCGTTTGCACTCTCTCTTAAAATGTCCAAATTCCTGGCAGTTAAAACATTTTGAGGACTGTTTAGTATTTGCGTTGGAGTGCACCAGTTCTCTAACCAGACACTTCTCAAACCGCTCCACAATGTCTTCAATTTTTCCCTTCGCTTTACCAACATTTGGAGCGACAGATGGTTTCATATAAGTCTGCCTTACCCGAACTGGTTCTTTTTGGATGCATTTTTTTATAGCCTCAAATTCTAAAGCTCTTGCCAGCACCTCCCCGATCGTCCTTGATCTGGTTAACTTGATAGCCTGTTTTAATTCGGGATCATTCATCCGCAGCAAATCTCTCCAAGAGATTAACATCCAGGCTGGGGAACGCCATTCTAACCAAGCGGGAGATATCGGCACTAAATTGTTGGAGTGTTTCTCCCGGGTGTTGGCGCCGCGTTTTGAACTGCGACCTGTACAGCTCCTGCATATGCTTGTCGCCGAACCTTCTCTCCATGTTTTCGCTTAGGGGGGCAAAATGTCCTCGGTGATCCTCCAGAATACTCTAGAGTAAGTCCAGCGCTTCACCCGCAGCGAGATAATCAGTGAGTTGTTTTCTCTTTCTCACTCCAACCATTTGCAGAAGCGGCAGCATTAAATTGTAGCAAATAGTTTGCCCACGATGATGCTCCGTCATAGGTTGGCGGCTTGATTTACGCAAGAGCTTTAACGCCACTCGGGGGGGCCTTCATTTTCCTGTATGTCTGCCGTTGGAGTGGCTCCATCTGCAATCTTAGGCAGGCCAGTCTCCATGCTCTCCAATCGGCGTCTTACATACTGCTCTGCCTCGCCTATCTTCCTCTCCATTTCGGATTTTAACTCCTCTTGAACCTTTTTCATGTCTTCTTGGACCTTGTCTATGTCATTCTTCATTCCCTCTTGGATCTTATTTATGTCCCTTTTTATTTCTTTTCTCATTTCATCCCGCCCCCTTTTCGCTTCCTCTCGGCTCTTCTCTATTTTGTCTTTCATTTCATTCTGACCCCTACCCTATTTTGTCTTGCATTTCTCTCATTTCCTCCTGGCCCCTCTCTATTTTGTCTTTCATTTTGTCCTGGCCCCTCTTTATTTCTCTCTCATTTCTTTCATTTCGTCCTGGGGCCCCTTTTCAATTTTCTCTCGCATTTCATTCAAAAATGTCAAACAAGCTGATATTTCAAAAATGTCATCAATGTTTTTCATTCAAAAATGTACAACCAACTGATAATAATCTGTTACCTGTTTAGAGATTTTATCCCACTTCTGGCACAAATGTAAAGTTTTTATAATAGAGAATATATTTTTGTAATAGAGGGAAAAAAACAAGAGACTCTCTAGATCTAGCTGGTGTTCACTTTTATACCAGTGGATAAGGGTCTGGAAAGTTCTAGAACATTCTGGAAAGGGCTAAAGCGCCCCGCCAGCGCTTCCTAGCGGCCACTAGGAGAATTTGAGGTACCTGCTTTCTCTCCTAGATGGCTCCAGTGGCTCCATTACAATATATATATTTATAATAGTTTTAATTTACATTATATAAATTTTTGTTAATTTATGTTTAATTTATATGTCTACTTTAATTTATATTTTATATGTAATTATTTATGTATTTCACATATACCGGTGTCCTATGACTCGAGCTCCACAGCTTAAGGACGTATTATTAAAGTCATTTTGTGTCAAAAATGTCTAATAAACATAGGCCCGGAAATGCTTCTTAACTGAAGTACAACCATTGAAAGAAGGATAGCTGAATTTAATAAAAACAATCGGTTTTTAAACAGAACTTTATTTAACAAGTTCATTTTTACAGTTTCTGTTCAAAATGATCTCCTCTAGCTACAAGGCTAGACTGCCTTGTAAGTGTGATCTAACAGTTCGCTCTAAGATGTCAGAAGAATTTTTTATGTTCGCTGCAGCATTCATATTCTGGTAATGAGTTCATCTTCACAGTTAGATTTTTCTGGATGCCCTAAAGACTTCTTATGCCTTCAAAGAAAGTAGTCGCGAGGTGTTAGATCAGAAGATCAGAAACTACCTCTTCCGATTCAACTTTTGCGATACGAAGTATTTAAAAATGAAGTTACAGTTCTCTCAAAATGAGTTGATGCGCCCGCCGCTGAATCCACATCTGAATTATGTTTGAAAGAGTAACATTCTCCATAAGAAAAGACAGATCTTCATGTAAAAAGCGAAGATAATTATCACCTATTAAACGATCTTCGATTACAAAAGATCTTATAAGTTGATCGTTAATAATTCCAAACCAAACGTTTACTGAAAATTCTGTGTTGAAAATTTGTTTCGTAGGTTCGTGAGGGTTTTCATTGGACCAGTAATGTGAATTTTGGCTATTATTGATACCATTGCTATTGAAATTAGACTCGTCAGTGCAATGGCGTACCCAGCCCAAAAGCTAGGGGGGAGCAAGCCATGGTCGTTCAGATAACATTTTAGAACGGAAAAGGTGAATGATACCAAAATTTTAAGAAAATTATATATAATTATAGCAGGCTTTATTGGTTATTACAATTATTTGCTTGCAAAAAAAATGTAAATTTTTATTCTAATTACATGTCTTATTCTTATACTAATATCATTTTTCTTGGGTTTGAAGAAAACTTGTTCAAAACTTTCGTTTCAATCCAGTCCCGATTTTCCTTGCAGAATTTCCGATGGACGCTTATCAAACACAACGCAGTCAGTCTGTCCTCTCCCATTGTACTTCTGAGCCAGGTCTTTACCCTTCGAAAGGTACTGAAAGATCGTTCAACAGTACCTGTGGTGGACGGAAAAGCACTTAAAATGAAGAGTGCGAGCCTTGTTGCAGGGAAAAAAATATTGGCCTCCTCCAAAAGTGCCGCCACTTCAATGTCCTTTAATTTGTCTCCCGCTAAATCCTTCTTTTTCCACAGATTATACCACAAATCTAATTCTGCAGAGATATCACCCAACTCATAAAACTGCATGAAAGGCTTTGCATTTTTTTCCAAATCTTTTGGAGCCATTTTAAGCATGTACGAAGGATGAAGATAGGATAAAGCAAAAGCAGGATTCTCGTGTGAGAATCTAACATTCAGAGATAAAGTTAAGGAGTCAAGATAAGGGATGATCAACGACCGTCTCCAGTATTCAATCGCAGTCTCAGATGGTGGATTACTTCTGTGTATTTGCTTTTGAGCGATTCGTGGTACTGATAACTCAACCCCGACTTTCTCCGCGATATCATGTGATTTTTTAAGCACTTCATCAGAAACATGCTCAATTTCTTGTCGATCCTTCTTGATGACATCAAGGATTTGGCCAATATGTTTCCTCACCATAATCAAATCCATATTTTTACCTTGTAGAACGTTCACAACGGGTTCCAAAATCGCAGAGTATTTTGCAATCATAACTAAACCTACAATGAAAATTGGTTTAGTAACTGCACAGTGCAATTGATAGGCAGATTTTCTTGTACCATAGTTTCCTTCGATTGAGAGATGTTCTAGCGCATTGACGAGTTCATGGAAGCTTTCTGAAAATTTTCTTATGCTCTTGTATTTCTCAGACCATCTGGTCTCACAGAGTCTTGATAGATTGGGAACCAAATTCCTGCGAGCTGGCGACTCACGAAAGAAGGATATTGTATCCTTAACAGTAGCAATTGTGTTTCTTATCTCTGGTAGTTTGCTAGCATCATTGACCACAAGATTTAGTTTGTGGCTTGAGCAATGGAAAAATAAAGATTTACTGTATTTTTTCTTCAAAATGCCATGCACACCACCTTCTTTTCCAGCCATCGTAGAACAACCGTCAAATCCGAATCCAACACAATTCTCTGCTGAAAGATTCTGATCAATTAAAAAACTCTCAATTGCGCTAGCAATTGTAGGCGCATCTTGAAATTTCAGCTCAACATATCCTACAAATTCCTCTCTGATTTTTTCTTGACTCTCATCATAAAACCGCAATCCGATAGAAAGCTGTTCTTTTCCAGTGATATCTGCTGTTTCATCAGCCATTACAGCGTAAGCTTTTGCTTGTTTACAATCTTCGATAATTTTTTTTTAACAACTTCACCACATAATCTTATAATCTCATTTTGAATTTTTGGTGAAGTGTAGACTGCATTTTTTCGACATCTCTCTAAGTGACTCTTTAGGTTCTCATCACCACAGTCAATTCTCAAATTTAAAAGGTCAAAGAAAACCCCCTCATCTCCTTCCTTTCCTCTGAGCGGCAAATCATGAGTTCCACAAAATATTATACAAGAAATAATTGATGACAATATTTGTTTGTTTTCTTCAATCATCTTCTGGTGACCACTTGGCAATTGTACGTCAAATGGAACATTTTCAAGGAAAGCTTTTGCAGCAGCTGTTGAAGTTTTGTGGTAGTGACTGCTGACATGCTTTCTACAATCTTCATGTATATCTTTAAACTTCATGTATGGCCTTACCATGAATGACCCCCAAAACTCCTTTAACTGTACCAATAACAGGAGGAAACAGAACGCAGTGCATACAAAGAGCACCTTTCAAACGACTTGAGTACACCAACCAAGGAGATATTGATCTAACCAGGGACGGTTAAATTTTCTTTTCAAATGGCTGGCATCAGAACCAAAATCGTAATTTGATGGTGGAACCCAGGGATTTGTAAGTAATTCCTTCTTTTTTTCTGGTGGTAACTTAAGGGCGAGGCCAACATAACGACCAATATCATTTTCATGGTAGCCATCGTATTCTTCAATTGTTTTAGAGGTCCCAGTCCCAGGGATAGCTACGTGTAGAGGTGAAGAATTACTAGACCCTTGCTCCATAATCGACTCCGAATACGATGGTTCGGTCAGTTTAGTTCCGTCTTCATCACCATCATTGCTTGCACTTCCACTACTGTCATCTTGATCCTTTTTCCGTTTGGGAGGTTTTCTGGCTGAAAATCATAGAAATTATTATATTAACATAGTACACAAACCGTTAACAATCCTTCATTAAAAAAAAATTCATTTCTCAATTTCATTTTCTACAGAAATTACTTAACTTACCTTTTTGGAACCACTTTCTTATATCCATTTAGGCAGCCTCGATGTCTTCTAAATGTAAATAAGATATAACTGGAATAAATAAAAAACGATTAGTTGTTTTAAAGAAAACTTAGTAAACATCAGTGATTACTAAACATGAGTGAATATAACTACCGCAGTGACGCCTTGAACCTTCAATTCAAGTTCAACTAAGATACTGATCAACTAGCCCGGCGGTTCGATCTACATAGTGACGTGGAACTTACTAGACCCACTTGAAGATTCCCTCTTCTCTCATTGGCTCCCGCCTGTGACTCTACTAGAGGCCCCTAAGCCTTTCCCTCCCTTGAATCCCACTGACTGGCTGACACAGCTTCCTCTACCAGTCGCTAGGTACCTCTAGATACATCTCGATTTTTACACCATTTCAATGTGGTAAACAACTACCTAATGCCCTACCTAATTATGTTTCGTATCATCATTTTATAACCATTTAATTTTTTCTTCTAGGGGGGGCAGCTGCCCCCACCTGCCCCTCGCTGGGTACGCCCATGCGTCAGTGTATAAATTTTGTTGAAGTACATAATGATGGTCATTGAACAAACGATAGAACTGCATCCACAATTCAAAATCTTCTGGTATCAAAGCCTTGACTCTTTGGAGATGATATGAGTATAAACAAAATAACGTAATGTTCTCCATACCTGCATTCGCTTAACAATAATAGCGTTCAGTATGCATTAATATGGCTTCCTCTTGATCAACATCATTGCGGTCACGTTTAGCAATAGCTTTAGGAAACGACACTATTTCAACTTATTAACGGTGAACTCTACCGAATGCACGGCGATCTGGAATTCGATCCTCCTACGATTAGAAATTCGCCTTTGATATTCTGCAACTACTGCCCTCCTCTCATTTCCGTTACAAAACCCGTATGCATAATGAATATATTTTTTGATACATATATATTATTAAGTTATTTTATTTAATAACTTAGTAAATCAATCAGTGAATAATAAATAATTTAAAAAAAAAAAATGACACTTGAAAAGTACTGAAAACAATTGAAAGCAACTGAACAATTTACAATTGAAGACACATTAATTGAATTTGTTCCTTTCATAATAAAATTCTGTTTAAAAATAAACTTCTTTTTTATTGATTTCAGTTGTCAACCTTTCAATGGCCGTACTTCAGTTAGGAAGCATTTTTGGACATTTTTTGATATTTGAATATTTATTAGACATTATGACTTCAATAATACGTTTTTAAGCTGTGAACCTCCAAGGAGTCTTATGACTCCTTGTACATATATATGTCCAGAATTTTTCTTTCCTTCACGGTCGTAGCTAAGACTATTCATGTGCAGAACTGCAATTGTCAATAGGTTAATGGTAAAGTTTCACATTTTATGAAAGAATAGAAATTCCTTAGTAATTTCTAATTCAAATAAGTGACGTGTATTTCATTTAAAATTAAACAATAAACACATTTTTTTATAAATTAAGTGTGCCTATTCAACTGACTGCCCGGTGATTCTCAGTGTTGTGTGTAACGAGAGAAGACAATGCACTGAAGTTCCCGGGCGCTATAGATGTGATGTGTCTTAATTAAAAATAAAAACGTCAGTGAAAAATCTTGAAACGTGTACCATCTAATTTTCTAATAAGGGCCATTGCGAACTTATGATTGAGAGAGAGTTAAAGCTGCATACAGCAGTACAGGGGGGGTGTCTAATTAATTCTGAATAAAATATATAACCATTTATTTTATTTTACTTCCGTATATTTGAAATAACCAAGAAATCTGTTAAAAATCTTATAATTTGAAGAGATTAAGCTTTTCAAAAAGCATCAACAACTGCAATTACTAAATATAATTTATTGTCTGGTGACAGACTCAAAAATCACATTGAAAGCTCAAAGATTTGTGAAAAGAAGAGTTGTTTTGTAATCCTTTACTCAAAAAATCTAAAAATAGAGGAGCATTATTCGCATTTGTTTAAGCGGCTCCATGTGGTTCGTATCTCTTGTTGATAAACTTTTATGAAATTGACTAAAATTTTAGCAACGTGTGTTAGATTGCTTGTTGAGAACAAAATTTTTTGCTGATGATACAAACGTTCAATTATTATTACTTTTTTTAAGGTGACCAAATGTTTATTGTGTCCTTGTCTTCTTCCCAAGCCAACTCAACAAGATTTGCTAGACAGGAAACAACAGGTATAAGGATCTTCAGGTAACTGTATGTAGATTTTTAATATCCAACAAAACATGTCCTTGCTGGCCAAACACTTAAAGAAATAATATTTCTGTAAAAATCAAAAACTCAACTTGAATAAACAATGGAATTTAATAAACGCTTGTTTCATTGTAATTATTTACAGTATTATTCCATTTAATTAGAAAGTTTTAATCGCACACTTGTCACGCTACACATTGTTTTATTAATTACAGTGCGTGTTTATTCAATGTTGAATATTATTTTTATTTTGTTCTGCTCTTTTCTAAAACCATCATCATAAGTAATATTGTGCAATGTGATTAGTGGGTTGAAGATTTTACAGTTTTTTTTTTTTTTTTTATACATTCCAAACATTTTGGTGTTTCAATAAAATTTATAAATTAAAATGCAGAGAAGATATGGCTGGTCCAAGATTTTCTTTAATTTTTATTAATCCTTTGAAGATAGAGAATATAATAATCGTAAATTCTGAAATATTGTTAGCATTTTAAATTTTTAAAACGCTATTTTAAAAGGAGCCAGCCAATGAGATAATAAAATATGAAAATAAATAAACCAACCTAGCCAAAAACAATTATTTAGTCTTGTAGCGATTTAAACTAAAATATGTCAGATTGTATCCATCATAGCGTCTCTGATGACGGAGGAAAATCTATAGATGGACAGAATTACTAAGTGTATTATGACGGAATAATCTCAGTTATTGTCCAGCATTATGTACCCAAATATTACATTCAATGAACTATAATAATCTGAAAAGCCTTCCTAGGAAAAAATCTGTCATAAAACTTTTCTTATTAAAATTATTAAAAAGTATTTTTTTTTTTTTTGTAAAATATGACAAATCCAATTCTTGTTGTCAAAAAATTTAGTCCTATTTTGAACTTTTAAATAAACAATATGACCGCTTTCATATTGTTTATTCAAACAACTTTAAAGCTCTGGAGATGGCAACACTGCACAATCATAGGGAACATATTCCCTCAATATTTTACTGTTACTTTCCAATATGTCCTAATCTTTCCACCATCACCCAAACGTCATGCAAAATTCAATTGCAACAACAACTACACTCCTCGTGGTCAAATATAAAAAACTATTAGTTCACGGAATATAGAAAAGTACTTGGGAAATAAAAGATACTTCAAAACCTTGTAAGGAATTAAACTTTATGGATTTCTGCCATTATGAGAGAAAATGAAACTCTCCAATCTGTTTATTATCATTATTTATCATTAAAATTTACTTTATATGTCTTTAATTATTTTACTCGATATATATATATATATTTTTTAATCAAATAAACTTTCCAGGATGCAAGAACTAAACAGTGCCCTTGTTGTATATTTGGAGATTTGTCCAAACATTCTGAGTACAAGGTAAGAATTTCTAATAAAAAAAAAAATTCTGTTCTGAAACACTCACACGACTTTTCTCTTACTCCAGTTTTCAAAATTGTAATTGATAAATTTTATAATCTGTGTACCAAATGAAATGAAAATCATTGGAGTTCGTCGAAAATTGAAAAAAAAATGTTAGGTAGAAGCGTAATTTTAATCATCCGATTTTTTCGAACTCGGAATTCCTTCAATACATTCAGTTCTAATTAATATTATTTAAACGACAAGATTGTAAGTAAACTGAGTATAGCACTTAAGAGGAAAACCTAACAGCATCCCTCCCCCGAAAGTAACCTTAAATGAAGTTTTCCAGAGAAATGTTTTAAATAAAAGTTGTAGATCTTTGTATTTGTAGTTGATATACTAAGTTTCAAAAAAATTGTCGGGGCCATTTTTGAGAAAATCGCAAGAAAGTAAAAAAAAAAAAACTAGTAAAGTGGTACTTCCGGTTGAGGAATTTTGACAGATAACTTACTGTCAGATCCCACTGTGATACCTAAACGGAATATCAAGTTTCAATTTTCTACGGTTTTTCGTTTTGTGCTATGCTATTCACACACACACAGACCATTTGCTAAAAGTCACCATTTTAGACTCAGGGATCGCAAACGGATATTTCCAGTGAATACTCGATATCGAAAATTTGGCACGATTACAATACTTCCTCTTACTAAGAATAAGAGAAAGTAAAAAGTCTGTTGTGAAACACTCACACGACTTTCTCTTACAGCAGTAATTATAGTTCCAATAAACACATTTGCCTCAAATTTGGAAGTTTTAGCAAACATTAGTTAACCTGATTAGGGAAGGGATTACCTCTGTGGTTAGCGCACTGGACTTCCACGCGGAGATCGCAGGTTCGAGTCCAGCTGTGCTGTTCTTAGATTTTCTCTTCTTAAGAGCCTCGGAGAAGGCTCCGAGCGCCAATGACGTGTTGACGCGTCTTAAATTAAAAGAAAAAATAGAAAGTATTAATTATATAACGAGATGTTTATACAGCAATAGTCAGAGGAGTTTAAAAAAAAAAAAAAAATTCTGTATTGCTCTACGTTTCGGGTACCATTGGTGGCCCTTCTTCAGGAGCTCTGCAAAATGTATTTGAGAAAAGATTATTACAAAGTAGATAGATTTTTGTAGGGGATTGCACTACGACCTGAAAGATCTATTGTGCCCCCCCCCCCCGGAGCCTTCTCCAATGCACAGCCGGCTCCAAGCAGCGTTCTCTGGCTATAGACAACACTGCCCATCACCGGACAGTGAGTTGTAGAGGCGGCTCCTAGGAAGAAAAAAATCTAATGGCAGCAAGCTGGATTCGAACCCAGGACCTCCGCGTTGCTAGTCAGCACGCTGCCACTGAGCTAATCCCTTCCTTCTTCCTTGGCTTACGCCAATTAACTAGTTTGTCTACTGTGTTTATCCTTGCCTATAAAGTGTAGATTTTATGCAGTTTAAAGTGTATTATGTGCTGTTCTGATGAAGTGCATGGGATACTGAGCTGTGATAACTCGTGGGGTCGCTGCTCCCCAAGTAACTGCATACAACAGATACTCCTTGCGGCCTTATTACAAAGTATTGTAAAGAAGAAAAAGTCATAGATTTATCAAATAAAAGAAAAAAAAAATTAAAGTAAAGAAATATTAATTGAACAGTCATAGAACAAAAGGTATTAAACACAAGAACTTATAACAGAGAAGTAACAAGTAATTAAATGTAAAGACCATTTTTAACATAAGAGAAAGTAAAAAAGGTAAAATTTAGGGGATATGTGCATTGGGAACGTTGCGATTGAAATGAAGGGAGAGTCTTTTAAAATTAAAAAATCTGGTGTGAAACACTCACACAACTTTCTCTTTCTCCTGTTTTCAAAATTATAATTGACAAATGTTATAGTTCGTGTACCAAAAAAACGAAATTCGTCGAAAACTGACAAAATTGTTCAGTAAATGCGCACTTTCGGCTTACTAATTTTCTTAGAACTTGGACTTTTGGCCATCTATTTATTTCTAATTAATTTTGTTTGGATGATAGAATTGTATAATCAGCTATGATACCACTTTATAGGAAGCTCTAACCCCACCCCTCCCCTAAAAGTACCCTTAAATTAATTTTCCCAGAGAAATGTTTTAAACAAAAGATGTAGATCTTTGCATATTTAGTTTATATACGAAGTTTCAAAAAAATCGTTGGAGCCATTTTTGAGAAAATTGCGAAAAAGTAAATAAATCATTTAGTAAAGTGGTAAAGTAAACGCACTTCCGGATATCCGATTTTTTTCAAACTCGGAATTTCAACAACATATTTAATTCTAATTAATATTATTTAGATAACAGAATTGTCTAATAAAGTGAAATAGCAGTTAAGATGAAAACCAAATCCCACCCCTCCCCCAAAAGTGCCCTTAAATGAATTTTCTTGGAGAAATGTTTTAAATAAAAGTTGTAGCTCTTTGTATGTGTGGTTGATGTTCCAAGTTTAAAGAAAATCGTCGCAGCCATTTTTGAGAAAATCGCAAAAACGTAAAAAAAACAACTTGTAATGTGGTACTTCCGGTTGAGGAATTTTGACGGATAACGTACGTCAGATCCCATGGTTATACCTAAACGTAATATCAAGTTTCAAGTTTCTACGGTTTTTCGTTTTTGAGCTATGCTGTTCACATACACACACACACACAGACCATTTGCTAAAAACCACTTTTTTTTGGACTCAGGGGATCTCAAAACGGATATTTCCGGTGAAAACTCGATATCGAAAATTTGACACGATTACAATACTTCCTCTTACTAGGAGTAAGAGAAATAGAAAAATATTATTATAAGTTATAGTAATTTTTTTTCTTGATCTTTTTTTTAAAAATTGACAGAATTCGGATGGAAATGAATTTATAAGGATTCAAGTAGAAGACGTTTTGAATGGCTGGGGTAAATGGTTAAAAGGGGTTTTTAAAATCGATGGCATCATTAAATGTCAGAACATGTTTCGAGAGAGTAGTGCTGTCAGTTTTTTTTTTTTTAATAATGTCTCAGTATTTTTTTGTAAACATTGTTTGGATTCACCTAAGTAGCAAGCGTAGCAGTTGGGTGTAATACATAGAAGTTTGTATATAGTAAGTGTTTTGTTAGGTTTTTCAGTCAGGTTTCTAATTTTTGTGACAGGCTCAATCCCCTCACCGTCTCATTACCATATCTCGTTATAATTTTAAGGCCTGACTATTTGAAAACTATTTAATTGTAACTATAATAATTTTTCCGAGAAACTTAATTTTGAGAATTCTGGAAAAGAGATAACATTAAACTTCCTTTAAAGTGCCATTTCAATGTGTAGAAGGTTTCTATACACTTATAAAAAGTTTAAGGAGAATACAATTTTTTGCTAAATTTCTGAGTTTGAAAAAATTAAGCAAATTTGTCAATTTTAAATAATAATTAAATTAACTAACTGCAGTAAGAGGAAATATGAGTTTTTTACGTAACCATTTTTTTTTTTTTTTTTGGCCAAATTTGGGTTTTAGTGGGGCAACTTGTACGATGCTGAGTTCACTGTTAGAGTGTAGGTAGGTATACCTACTATTAAAGTATTTCTAATGAAAAATAATACTGTAAAATCAGAATATAACATGATTTGTCAATTGATATTTGAGAGAAAGAGATGTTATGGGTGATTTTTTTTTATAACAGATTTTTTTTTTAATAAGATCAATTTTTTTTAGGATTTGGAAGAACAGTATCCACCACCTTCATATGAAGCGGCACTATCCCAGAAAGTAAGAGAATTCAATCTGTTAACTAAGTTTTAATAATAATTTAATAGCTTAATGCAAAGGATTCATAAAATCTTAGACAGCCAATAAATTTGGCAAAAGAATGAAGAGAATGTGGTAAATGGAACACCAAAAGTAAGCTAAGCTGCAGGTCCTGGCCCAATGTTCCCTTCTTTATTGTGCGATTATATATGTTCTTGAGATATTTGGATATCATCTGGTATATATACATGCATAGTATGCATGCTACGACGGATTAAGTATCAGATATTATCCAGCATTGCCGACCCCATCCATGTATTCAGTATTTGGATATGGTTGAAATCGTGGATATTTTAAGAACATGCCATCCCTTTGAAATGTGATTGGTGTGATGGTGTATTATTTTGTATAGTGTAGTTTTGTATAATTGTATTGTGTAGTAGCGTGTAGCACGAGCGGTTTTGTAAAGGGGTTGTGTATATGTTTGAGATAGAGATAGAAGTATTAGAAATAGAGAATAAGAACCACTTTTAAATAAATAATTTAACCATATATTAAATTAGTAAATTTACAAGATAATTATAATTGTGACTCTCTAATTAACTAATAAATGCACTGAATGAAATATTTAGTGACTCAAAGTTTACACTTAAACTGGCACTGATATTCTTTCTGTGAATAATCCTGGTAGAATCTCTAATTCAAACTGTTCTTGTTTAAAGCAGAATTTAAACTGTTTATAGAATGCTCTGCTCTAGCGGGGTATTTTTCTCCTACGCATTTTAGTCATTGACCCTAACGCATTCTTGCCCTTTTTGTCTCTTCGTTAGCACTGACCTTAAATTATAGTACCTGGCTCTTTCCCTTTTACTAAAATACACTATTTGAACTTGCTAAAATTTACTATTTTATTTTCCAAAATTTCACTTAAACTATTGTCAAAATTCACTAAACTATTTTTCCAAATTTATTTTTCCCAATTGCTACTTCCACTACACCTTAATATGTCTACTTCACATTGTATCCTAAGGCTTCAGATTGCGGAAATAGAATCGGTATATGTATTTTTTAAGACTGATACAAACCGCGTAGGAATTCTAGCAGTAAAAAGTTTCAATTACAGAGATCAACCGTATCGAACTCAGCTTTAAAGTCCACAAAGAATGCATTCAATTTATTTCCTTTATGATGTGATTGCAATTTAATGATATTATATAAAATAAATATGCAATCTATTGTAATCCTTTCCGAAGGTAGGCCTGGCATTCTTTAAGATCCATTTGACCCAACAAACTGCGCTAATCCATCCTCAAAACAGTTTATCAATACAGTTTAGAAATGAAAGTGGTCGATAATTTTTAACATCAGAGACGTCACCTTTCTAAAATGGCGGAAATATAAGAGATTCTTTAAAACTGGAAGAGATTTTACCAGTAAAATAAAATGTCATTAAACAGTGACAGAAACTAATCCAGATATTCATATTTACTGATTTGAATTCCTTTACGATTGTAATTTGTACACATAATTGTACTGTAATTTTTTTTTTGTAACTATATACTGTAACGTTTTTTCCTCTAAACTAGCTAATGCAACTAGTTCTAAATGGGTTCGTTTAGATAAAATACTCTAAACTTCAATAAGAAAAACATCAATTTATTGTTTTACACAATAAATTACAAATACAACACTAATAATAATTGATTCACAGTTTAAACCACAAAAGTTCACTTTTTATACACTTTTCACAAATGCACACTTCGTTTGTAACAAGATCTTTCCAAACTCTCTGTTGTCCCACTATTTATACCTGTGGAGAAGGATCTAGAAGGTTATCGATTGTTCTAGAAAGGGCTAGAGCGCGCCGCCAGCGCTTCCTAGCGGCCACTAGGAGAACTTGAGGTGCCTGCTTTCTCTCCTAGATGGCACCAGTGGCTGCGTTACAACACTTTTTTGTATAATCCTGTCCTACCATGTAAATCCTTTAGCCCAGAAATTTCTCCTCTCAAACCCTCACAGACAATCCTTCGATGTTATCTGAAACGTCAGTGGCATTGAGATCTTTTTTCATCAGGTGACAGTGAGTGACTTGGAGTGCTGTCACTGGATAGCTTCTCAAATAGTTATTATTATCTGTTTTTTCGTTTTTTTTTTATTTTTTAATTTAATGCGCGTCAATATCTATGGTCATTGGTGCCCGGAGCCTTCTCAATGCACTGCCGGCCTCCGGACAGTGTTCTCTCTTACGACAACAATCTCTCCGGACAGTGAACTGTAGAAGCTCCTAGGAAGAAAAAAATCCAAGGCTAGCACAGCTGGACACGAACCCAGGACTACCGCTTCGGAGTCCAGTAAGCTAACCACTTAGCTATTCCCTTCCCTTTTTTTTTTCGTTATTATTGCCAGTATTATTTTGTATCCAAAGTCATTAGATTTGCTTGTGGGCACTAGCTCATTGTAAATAAAAAACATATTATTGGCTTTGAAGTATGTGATTAATGAGGAACTACTCGATACAGTTTGAGAAAGTTTAGAAACATCCAGTACTAAATTCATTACGTCCATTAATAAGATAAAGAACTTTTATGCTGCACCCCACAAAACTGTTTACACTATGAACTGACTAGAATTAGGGAAAACTATTTCTATGTTACCAGTCCAATTTAGTCTCAGCTTTATCGCATCTCCTTTCTTCCTAATTTTCAGTAATCATATTTCCGCTAGAACGTTGTTTCGCCGAAACAATTGGGGCAATCCAATTAATGAGCTTAAGGATTTTTATTGTGAGTGAATGTTTTTGTTTGAATGTTATAACTATGAAAGGTATTAATCAAATTACAGTATTGAATGGATTTGTACTTAATTTTTTCAATTTTATTCTCTCTCATTTATTTTCTTTTTTTTCATTGTCCAGGTTTATGCGATTTATTACTTTTATTATTGGTACGTCTACTTACGCAATCTATTGCATAGGTATGACCCATATAAACAATAAATAAAATAATAATAATAATACTAGTAGTAGTAGTTTTTAGACGTAGAATACTTTTTACTTTCTCTTACTTTTTAATTTTCAATACTGAGTTTTGGAAAAACATGTTTAGGTTTCTCCTGTACAAAAAACTTCTTAATGAATGGTTGTATGTGTGTGTTTGTATTACCAAAATATCCAAAGATGAAAAATCGGAAGAACCTAATCCAACTTCTCCCCCCAAAAGTGCCCTTAAATGTATTTTCCCGGAGTAATGTTTAAAATAAAAATTGTATAACTTTGTATGCGTAGTTGATATACATAATTTATAGAAAATAGTTGGAGCTATTTTTGCGAAAATTGTAAAACAGTGAAAAAAAACCATTTAGTAAAAAGCGGTCTATCCGGTTAACCCTTAACCACCGACATGGAATATTTGTAGCACTAACACCGACATGCGGTCACCGTGACCGCTCTACACTTTTCGCTGTTTTGCTGTAATTCTTATTGTTTTTGTTTTGTTTTTTTAATGTTGACCCAGTCTTTACTTAAACAGGTTAAAACAAAAAACAAAAATTGTGGTCTACAGAAAAAGTTTATTTGTCGAAACAAAATGATTTGTTTAGCAGTTATTTACTTTGATGGTGCAAAATACAGATTTTTTTTTTTTTTATTAAAAAAACGTAATGTTTTAAGCGGCGTTTACACGATCAATATTATTGTCAATACCAGTATTGACAATATTTCCATCAATACTCATACTAACCACTATCAATATTTCATTACTTTACACGATCAATATTATTGACAATACTAGTTACTATTTCTGCCACTAGGAGAGTGTATTTACGTGTTTATACTCCATCAGTCTAGTTGTTTTTTTGTTAACCTATAAAACATGAATAATCGTGATAAAGCTTGCTTAGCCATTATTTTGGCGCTTGGCACTAAGCGTAAAGTGAAACGAAAACTGTGGATGAAGGAATGGTTAAAGAAGAGGGAACAATATTCACATTTAGTGCTTCTAAATGAAATAAGCGTCAGCGACACTGCTGATTTCATAAACTACTTCAGAATGGATGAACCTACCTTCAACAAATTGTTGAAGATGGTTGAACCATTTTTGAAAAAACAAAAAAATAATATGAGAGAAACCATAAGTGTTAAGGAAAGATTAGCCTTAACACTTAGATACCTCTGTAACAATCATTCAAATGCAACTGGTGCACCTAACCTAACCTATAAGAATAGTATCGCTTTTTTTTTTACCGGTAAGTTGCAACGTTGGATAAAACTATTGAACTGACTAATGGCGGAAATATTGGCCCCGCCCCTAAACCAATAATATTGTCGATATCCCCTCCAATTCTCAGTATTGATAGAAAATCAGAATTTCATCAATACTCTTGTCAATACCGACCGTCAATACTTTTTTAACACTTTACACGATCAATATTATTGTCAATACTCTAAAGTATTGTCAATACTATTGATCGTGTAAACGCCGCTTTAGACAATCTAAAGATTACAAACATTATAAAAAAAATATAAAATATAAAAATTAGCGATTAAATTTTGGAAACCACAATAGTTACATATGATGTCTGCAATTCTTGCAAACTTACACTATAACCGTCCTGGGGTCACAGGGACCGCTAGATAATTTTAATTTATTATAACTATGAAAAGAAATTGGCGCGTCACTCCTAGATTGTACCAGCTTACTAAGGTAACAGTGGATTGAAGGTACTGAGATGGTTGGGGCAATAAATTTAAAATAAATGATAAAATTAAATCGACCAAAAATCGATGCGGTCTTAGGGACCGCTTGACGGCGTTTAAGGGTTAAGGAATTTTGACAGAAAATGTACTGTCGGTTCCCATGGTGATACCTAATCGGAATATCAAGTTTGAATTTTCTGCGATTTTTTTGAGCTACATACACGATTTTTTTTAAAAAAAAACACATTTTTGTACTTAGGGGACCTGAGTTGTAGCTAGCTCTTTGTATGTGTGGTTGATGTTTGGAGTTTAAAGAAAATCGTCGGAGCCATTTTTGAGAAAAATCACAAAAAAGTAAAAAAATCTAACTAGTAAAGTGGTACTTCCGGTTGAGGAATTTTGACAGATAACGTACTGTCAGATCCCACGGTGATACCTAAACGGAATATCAGTTTCAATTTTCTACAGGGTTTTTCGTTTGCGCTATGCTGTTCACATACATCATACACCACACACAGACCATTTGCGAAAAACACTTTTTTTTGGACTAGGGACCCACAAAACGTATATTTCCGTAAAACTCGATATTGACAATTGACACGATTACAATACTTCCTCTTACTAGGGGTAAGAGAAAGTAAAAATGTAAAGTAAAAGCGCACTTTCGATCAATCGATTTTTTTTCAAACTCGAAATTAGGCAACATATTTAAATCTAATTAATATTATTTAGATGATAGAATTGTGTAATAAATTGAAATAGCACTTTAAAATTAAACATAACTCCACCACTACCTTAAAATTCTAAATGTGCATTTTCCCGGAAAAACGTTTGAAATAAAAGTTATATCTCTTTGTACATGACGTTAATATTTAAATTTTTTAAAAAAAATCGTTGGAGCCGTTTTAGAGAAAATAGCAGAAAACTGAAAACTACTGTCAGTAAAGCGTATTTCCGGTCATCCGATTTTCTTCAAATTCGAGATTTCGATAATATATATTTAATTCTATTTTTAGATGATAGCATTGTATAATAACTAAAATAGAACTTTAGAGGAATAACCACAACCCCAACCTTTCCTCAAAAGTGCTCTTAAATGAATTTTCTCGGAGAAATGTTTCAAATAAAAGTTGTACCTCCTTTATAAGTGTAGTTGACATACCAAATTTTAAAAAAAATATCGTTGGAACCGTTTTAGAGAAAATCACAAAAAAAATTGGAACAAAAAAATCAGTTAAGTGGCTCTTCCGGTTGATGGATTTTGCCCGAAATCTTCGTGTCTGATTCTGTAGTAGTACCTAAACGGAATACCAAGTTTCAGCTTCCTGCAACTTTTCGTTTTTTGAAATATTGATTTCACACACACATACTGACCACTTTCTAAAAACCATTTTTTTGGACTCAGGGAACCTCATAACATGTATTTCCGGTGAAAACTTAATTTCAAAAATCTGGCATAATCGTAATACTTCCTCTTACTTACTCCTTATTAGTTAGGATAGTAAAAATAATAATATATACAAATATCCGGTGTAAGACACTCACACGAATTTCTCTTACTTTAATTAATACAATTTAATCAAGAAATTTTCTTTAAAGAAGAAGAAATAGTCTTTATTTAACTAGAAAAATATACAAAATAAATCTCTCTTTGTCTCTCTCTCTTGTAAACAAAATAAAGATTTCGATGTTCCAAAAACTACAAGAAGATTTTACATTAATCTTTCCATTAAAGTTTACATATTATTGTGTAAATGAATAAGAAATAAAATGGGCAAATTACAAATAAAAGAAGAAGAACAAATAACAAACATTGACCTCTATGAAAGATAATTAAGAAATTATATCGGAATAATTTAAAAAAGAGACAATATTTCATCTTAATTGCATAAGCACGCTTATCTACTTGGTCTTGGACTGTTAGCAGGGGCGTCTCACAGTTTATACAGTACAATAAATACAGGTAGCAGTTAACAACAAATTTCAATTTCTGCCAGAATCCGCTTTATGCCAATGTTACTATGTTTTAGTTTATTTGCATTTTTATTATTATGGGCCAACATACGAGGTGTGTAAATTAAGTAATGAGACTGATTTTCTAGTGTTCGATCTGGCAACACTAGAGACACGGCGCATGCGTGGTAGGGCAAGTAAACATCTGATACACGTCCAGTGCAAATTTGAAAATGCTAGAGTTGTTGCACTGTCCGTAGTGACTTTTTTTTTGTGAGCAAGGTTTTTTCAGTGCGTTTTAAAAATGAGTGACATCAATTACGAGCAACGTTGTGCTATCAGGTTTTGCTTCAGACTTGGGCACAGTGCAACGGAAACGTTTGAAAAACTGTGCCAGGCCTATAGAGACAATGTTTTGTCGAGAGCACAGGTTTTTAGGTGGTTTAAGTCGTTTGCAGAAGGAAGGGAATCAATTGAAGACGAGCCTCGCAGCGAAAGGCCTTCATCTTCAAGAACCGACGAAACTGTTGGCAGAATCCGCGATCTCGTGCGTTCAGATCGTCGTTTGACAGTCCGAATTATCGGCGTAGAGTTGAATTTGACTCACACAACCGTTCATCAAATTTTTACTAATGAATTGGGGATGAGAAAAATTTGTGCAAAAATGGTTCCGAAAAATCTTTCACATTAATGAGTATTTGGCTCGTATATCCATCCATCCATATACCAGATTTTTTTTTTGTTATCTACTGCTTATTATTATTTAAGCTCTTTACTTATAAATTTATGAACACTAAACGAGACCATTGCGCAGCCGATAAGCCCCCAAACAATAGTTTGCTATTTTATGCCAATCTCCTCCCCCATGGAGATATAATATTAACTCCCGTCGCGACAACAATTTTTTATTGAGGTATTTTATGCGTAGATCTGTATAGGCTGGGCAAATGGCAACAAACTGGATCATGTCCTCCGGCTCTCCTGCATCACATAAAAAGCACATTCTCTCTCCCTCCAGGCACAATCTATTGTTTAACTTCAGCTGGTCACCTCTTAGTCTCATTATCATCTTAACTATTTGCAGCGAGGTGCCGTCAACCAAATAACTGTTCTTGCGGAGTTCCCAATTTAGCTCAGAGTACCAGTCAGAAAAGCTGGAGTTAATTAATTGGCTTAGAAAGTGGCTTTTTAATTTTTGAAATTCGCAGCTTCTAATTTGGTTTAGAGTATTCTTCCAGCAATTAGTATTACACATATTATCCAGTGAAAGATTTTCCCCAATACCGTGAGCAGCAATGAGACTGTTAATTTCCCTAAACCAATAAATGTTATGTTTTATAAGTTCAGTGGCTAACACCTTCGGCAGTCTATAATTTGGCATATTCAGAGCTTTTAGGTACAGTTATAATGCAGTTTGAGCGTATGCAAATAAAGGGGCATTAATTTAAGTTCAGTAAATATAAACGCGTTAGGCGTATATTGCGGCAGACCAAATAGCTTTTTAACAAAAAACCTTAACAGTTTTTCAACCTGATCGAATTTCTCCCCACCCCAAACCTGAGCGCCATAGCACACAGCAGAACGGGTGACTGCGTTGAAGACCTGGAACTTAGCCATATAATTAACCTCGCTATTTGATATAAATTGGTGCCATATGGTATTCAGGCCAATTTTAGCTTTATCAACTTTACTTGTCAGATGATGAGTAAAGGAGAGTTTAGGGGTTAATATGACTCCCCGATACTTGTAATGATTGACCACCTCTATGTTATCATTACCAAAACGCCAACATTCACGCTTGGCAGGCCTACCTCCATTACGAAAGACTAATATTTTCGATTTCGACAAATTTACTTTCAGATTCCATTTTTCAGTGTACTCTTTAAAATCGTTAATCATTGCCTGTAGGGAGAGGGGATTCGAAGCGAGCAGGACCAGGTCATCCGCGTAGGCGAGGATTTTGATTTTATTGTTACCCACAATAACTCTTCCTCCCAGCTCTGTATCAATATCGTTCAAGAATATCGAGAAGAGTATCGGGCTCAGCACACATCCCTGCCTTATGCCACTCCTAAATTTTCTTTAAAATTGCAACGTTTAATTGTACTGGCTGGCCATAAAAATGATAGTGGGGATTTTACTTTTTACTTGTATACCTCAGCGCCTTCTTTGGAGCGCTCTATGTTAAAACCAAAAAACCTTCTCAGTGCAATACCAGCCTACTATGGGCAGTGTTTTCTCGTCGACAGACTACACTGTCCATTCCCCGGACCGCTGAAGAGGTCCTAGGAAGAGTAAATCTAAGGGCAGCACGTTTCTCTATTTCATTAAAAAACATTATCAATCAGATATTTTATAGCAAAGTCAAGTCTTATTGTTAATTTATGAAATATTCAAAAAGTTCTTTTTTTAAATAAAAATGTTTTTTAGGGCCCGTGTAATCCGTGTCAATGTGATTCAACAAAACGAGATCCAAGAGAATTACCAGAGAAAATCGATAAATTGCTTAAGGAAACTTATGAGTTAGTGAGTATATTGCTGAATATTAACAATTAAATTTCTTATAATAACTTCCAATTATGTTGTAAGTTATTCACACACAAACTATTCATTAGGAATTAGAGCTGGAGGAAAGTAGTAAGGAACCAAGTTTCTCACTGGAACAAATATTCCAAGAAGTAAGATTTATATTTCTGAATAAACTAGCATTTTCTTGCAACCATTGAAATGAATCTTTGGAAAAAACTCCGATTTTTTTAGGCAATTGTTCAGTTTTCAATTTAGATGATCAAATATGTTTAATGAAATTTCAGAGTTGGAAAAATCTAAATAAACAAGTTGAATGGGAAACATTCATGCGGGTGTATCCCGCGGGTGCAGAAACAGAGAAAATATACCATGAATAGATTAAATAGTAGATAGAATGATACATGAATAGTAGATAGATAAAAGATAGTATTTTGAATAGATTATTATTATTATTATTCAAAGGAGGAGAGGACTAAACCCTGCGCTATCCAAAGCCTCCATGGGCCCGTATAACTGCTCCAAAAGAATAAGAACTACCGGGTCTGAAACAAAAGTGCGCGCCCGGATTTTACCCACATAAGTTTTACCATAGTCCGAACAAATCAGACCATAACCTTAAAAGGACATAGCTTAAGCTCTTCCACCGACATCCTGTTCCGGCCCAAAGGTCCTGAACCTAATTTCCTCACAGCCCAAACAATCTGTCATGAGAAAAATGGGTGTTTCCTCTTCCGTGTCACAAACCCTACAAAAGAGATCTGGCATAAGCCCCCTTTTATAAAGATGCCCAGTGAGGAAACCAACCAGATGCCTGAGAGAGATTCGTGAAAGACACAGAAACCCCTCACTAAAACCCCTTCCTGGACCCCAGTGAGCATCTTAGACTGCCGACAGCCCTGCTTGTGCTCATCCATAGGGATAAGTGCTGTGACTGGAAGCTTGACAGGCAAGTGCCAAAAGACACATCAACAGCAGGCTCGGGACCAGTGAAAGGGAGAGAGGCGCCTAATTTGGCAAACCTATCCACCTCCTCATTTCCAAAAATTCACATATGACCTGGTACCCAGGTCCATCCTTTAAAGAAGAAAGAAGTACATCCTTTAAAGAAGAAAGCTCTCCAATCTTTTAGAACACTCCAGTTCCAACCTGGAAGTGGAACACGAATTCAGCGCAGCCTGATTATCCGAGAGGATATAAACATCTTTCAAATGCGCACCTCTCATCCAAAATACAACAAAGAATACCATAAACCTCTACATTTTCCACTCACCAAGAAGCACTGCCAAGTGGTCTCCTGTCTCAAAATAGACCGCAGCCTACCATCAATTAGTAGACCTACCATCCATTCTGGAACCGTCCGTTTAACATCGGAGATAATTCCTAGCTATTACACCAGACGGACCCAATCTTAACCAATCTTCCCTAGAAGGTAACCTGATACTACAGAATGATCAGAAACAAAAGTCTTCAACACTGTATCAAAGGGGAAACTAATAATAGAAACTCTTAAAAGCATCTCGCGAGTGGTAGAATGACCATATCGCCTGCCCTGCCAGAAACCTGCCTGTTTAATTCTATAACAGGCTTTCATTGCCAGGCTTTTCACCTCCACAAAGAACGGTGGGATTCCCAACAAAGCCTCCATAGTTACGTGGTTCGAAACGCACCAGTCACCATCAGACCAGACGTTGAAATTTGAGTAGACTAGATTAGACTGAAAAAGCGGTGGCTGGGGCTCTTCTATCGCGACTACACTAGCAGGTCTATTGTGGATTCTCAATGGTTATAGCACGTCTTCCAGCTTCGCCCTTCTGAACAGGCCTACAAAGCTGAAAGTGGCTCCGTTATATAGCTCATGGCTTCGGGATTGCTTATTCCGTGTACCGGGGTTTCTTCCTCGGCTTTACAGAATCGGCACATCGCGTTATCTGCAAGTAGTATTTTTCATGTTATTAGCATTCAGCCTACAGTGCCCCGTTAGTAGACCAACTATTATCCTTCTTTCCTTCCGGCTATGGTTTAGTAGATCCCTGGTAAATTTAGACAAGGTAAACTCTTAATAGAGAGTTTTGCTTTTCTCTGTCCGGGCGTTCTCTCCCGCCATTGCAAACTCTTTTTTTCTACCCAACCTTTGATAGAATTTTGGGTCAGGCTCCTGGACAAACGCAGGAGGGCTCGGGGCCTATAAAAATGTTCTTGGAGCCCTCCCTCTCTAGGGCATCCGCCTTCTCTTTGCCAAAAATCCTGCATGTCCCAAGCGAGTGCCAGCTTATTCCGAGCACCCAGTTCGGTTAGGGCTGTTAGGGCTGTTGGTCAGAGTAGAATATCTGTAGAAAAGCTTAAGCTGCTCCCCCTAATGGCTTTGGTCCGATTTGTTGTGGCTTTGGGGAATCTTAGATGGGTAAAACCCAGGACTCTTATGCCATACCCAGTAATTCTTATCTTCTTTGGGGTAGCTTAATTAAGCTACCTTATAACGTAAAATTTTATAACATTCATTAAAGAAATCTAACCAATAAAGTTCGCAAACCTTAAGTAAGCATACTTTGCAGGCTCCAAAAACTAAATGCCCGTGTGGTTGCGCTCAAGCAGATGCAGCAGAATCACCAGAACAAATTGATAGATTACCTCAGCAAACTTACGAGGTAAGATGTTCGAATGGCAAAATATTAATTTCCACTACATTAAGAATTATGTTTTGTTTAAGGTGATAATTTTTTTTTTTTGCGAATTATTAAATTTTAAACAATATTTAGTAAGTGCCATCCGGTGAGAGAAGTTATTAGATTAGATTAGAAACGGGGGAGGAGCCTCCCGATTCCACTGCAACGTACAAGACGAGGTCTATTGTGGATCCCCTTAAATTATACACAATCCCCAGCATTGCCCTCCTAATCAGTCCTAGCAAAGCTGAGAGCGGCTGGGTCATGAAGCATAGCTTCGGGATTGCCTGTCCCCAATTGAAGAACCCTATCCTCGTCAGGCCGGCGCACTCATAGAGGATGTGCGCCGGGGTTTCTTCCACTGCCTTGCAGAATCGGCATACCGCACTATCTGCCAGTTGTAGATGGTGCATGTGTCTGTTCAGCCTACAATGCCCTGTTAGTAGACCCACAATTAGCCTTATATCCCTTCAGGTATGGCTCAGTAGAACTCTGGTAAATTTAGGCAAATGTCTCTTGATAAAGAGCTTTGCCTGCCTCTGTCCTGGTGTTCTCTCCCACCAAAGCAGACGCTGTTCTTCTATCCTACCTTTGATAGAAGTTTGAATAAGGCTCCTGGAGAAGCCGCAGAAGGGTTTGGGTCCTATAAACCCTCCCTCGCTAGGATAACCGCCCTTTCATTGCCCAGAAACCCCGCATGTCCCGGCACCCAGGCGAGTGTCAGTTATTCCGAATACCCACCTTGGTTAGGGCAAGTAGGCTATCCCACACCAATCTTGAGACTATTTGTTGTGAAGAAAGTGCCTTCAGGGCTGCCTGACTGTCGGAGTATATGGCCACTCTTCTACCCGCTCCCTTATAATCTCCCTAGCGCAGAGTTGTAACGCCACGACTTCAGCCTGAAAGACCGTGC
>JAAEAF010009199.1:0-21639 GCA_011037195.1 Triatoma infestans
AGTTTGACCTTTTAAAAATATTTATTTTTTAATTGGTATCTTTTAATTCGTTTTATTACAACTTCTTTGCAAATTTATATAAAAAAAGAAATTAAAAAAAAAAAATTCAAAATCAACATCATATTGGCCAGTAACAACTCCAACAACCAAGTAGAACAATGGTTGAACCAAGAAGACCAGAAGAAGATTTAAAAAATAGAATACACCATTTCAAACACATCTTTTTCTCTTCATCAAAAAAAATGCTTAATTCCTTGATAATGGCTGGCATTTTGGTGCGGAAACTTCGAAATATCAATTAAGAAATAAATCTTGTTTAAAAGACCAAACTTCTAATTGATTTTTATTGCAACTTCTTTGCAAATTTATATAAATAATATTTAAATATCAAATTTGAATTTTCTATAATTCAATTTATTATTATAATTGCATCACCTAAACAATAGTAAATAGAATTAAATATATTGCTAATCTTCGAATTTCTAAGCAAATAAGTTTTTTTAGTTTTCTTCGATATTATCCATAAAAACACCGACGTCTTTCATTAAATTTCTTACACTTTGCACACAGTGACATCAATCATTTTTGGAAACTTTTGCCGATAAAGTTCATTTAATGAAGTCATTTTCTCCAAATTATATTTAAAATTGAAGTCAAGCAAACATTTAGTAAAAAATCTGGTGTGAAACACTCACACAACTTTCTTTTACTCCAGTTCTCTATTAGTAGACAAATTTTATAGTTCATGTACTAAATTTAATGAAATTCGTCGAAAACTGAAACAACTGTTCAGTAAAAACACACTTCCGGTTTAATAATTTTCTTAAAACGGAATTTTGGCCATCTATTTATTTGTAATTAAATTTGTTTGGTTGATAACAACTGTGATAGCACTTTAGAGAAAAACATAACCCCACCCCTTCCCTAAGAGTGCCCTTAAATGAATTTGTCCAAAGAAATGTTTTAAATAAAAGTTGTAGATCTTTGTATGTGTAGTTTATATAGGAAGTTTCAAGAAAAATCGTTGGAATCATTTTTGAGAAAATCGTAAAAAAGTGTAAACAATTATTTAGTGAAGTGGTAAAGTAAACGCACTTTCGGTCATCCGATTTTTTTGGAACTCGGAATTTCAGCAACATATTTAATTGTAATTAACAATATTTAGATGACACAATTGTCTAATAAACTAAAATAGCACTTTAGATGAAAACCTGCCCCCACCCCTCACCCAAAAGTGCCCTTAAATGAATTTTTCCGGAGAAATATTTCAAATAAAAGTAGTAGCTCTTTGTATGTGTAGTTGATATACTTAGTTTAAAGAAAATCGTCGAAACCATTTTTGAGAAAATCGCCAAAAATTAAAGAAATCAACTAGTATAGTGGTACTTCCGGTTGAGGAATTTTGACACGTAACGTACTGTCAATTCCCATGGTAATATCTAAACGGAATATCAAGTTTCCACATTCTCCGGTTTTTCATTTTCGAGCTATGCTGTTCACATACTACGCACACACTCACACACACACCAGACCATTTGCTAAAAAATACTTTTTTAACTCAGTGGACCTCAAAAAGGATATGTCCGGTGAAAACTCGATATCAAAAATTTGACATGATTAAAATACTTTCTCTTACTAGGAGTAAGAGAAAGTAAAAATATAAATCCGGAAAAATTTTGTAAATACTTTGTAAACTGTATAGGAGAAAGTCGTATGAAGGTTTCACACCAGATTTTTCACTCTGCTAACAACATAATTTGAAGAAGCAGAACGTATGTTTGGTTGTTTACTCCATATGTTTTGTATTACGTTTTTCTTCCTCCTAATACGTATTTTTGTTATGCCAATCTTGCAGAAGGATTTTTTTCAAAATTTTCAATTGTTGAAATGGTGACAGAAATGTTTTTCTAACGCAATATTTTTCTATTTCTTTTATTACTTTTTTTCATTTTAGGATTCTTCTATAGCACATGCTGCACATTGTCCCCTTTGGCTTATTGTGTTATGTTCAATCTTCCTAGAGCTATATTGAAACAACTGTGACCCATATTGGGAGGACGAGTGTCCAGCAATATGTTGCAAAACACATACTACCAACCCTAAGATCTGGGCAAGATACTTCCTTAACTTTACCATCGTCCCTATCTGGACTGGAATACCGCCTTGTCTTTGTCAGCGAATTTGACAACATGATATAAGCAGTGGATACTGTCTGATACAGAGTTGGTACATAGGTATAGGCATAAATGAAGACCATTCCGTAAAAAACATTTTTTCATCCTCAGAAGAACCCAAAATATTTTTATTTCTAGTATTTTGGAAAACTCTATTTCGAAAATAATTTGATACGATTGCAGTTTTTCCCCCACTAACAAACATAAAAGCAAATTGCACAAGATTTCATTTAGACATGTGTATATTACAACGATAGCAATCAAGCTGCTGCAATACTCAAGCTGTTAAGTTTTACTACTACCGGTTGGCACTAATGTTGCGGCAAGATTTTATAACAGTACTCCTCCATTTATGGAATTTTTTTTCATCTGATAATTAGTCCATTGATATGAGGGAATAAAGTTGTAAATTTAATTTGTAGAAGATATAAAAAAAAAAAAAAATTAATCACAGTCCGTCTGAGATGAATGCAAGAAGTTATATTCAATAAATTGATTTTTAAAGTATTAGTAAAGGCAAAAATTTGTACGTTAGCTGGCAGAACGGTAAAAATCCAGGTACAAGAGACAACCGTTAGAAGAATAGTGAAAACACTCTGCACTGTTGTCTTTTAAACCCCTTCTAAAAAATCAAATATAAAGGGCAGCGTTTTAACTACCAAGAGTAACATTGTTTCATCAGTCTAATTTCTACATTCACCTAGTATTCATTCGAGAGAGAACATCAGTGCCAGTTAGTGTTACGTGAGCATTTGAGTTTAAATCAATCAAGTACAAGAATTCTATATATTTTTGTAAGTTATTTCATTATTACAATTAACTTGTAATTGTTATTCACATAGTTGAAAATGTGAGTGGGTCCTCAATGCTGGATAACATACGATAACATAACCTTATAATCTTCCCACATATATACAACCAATAAGTGTGAGTCTACAGAAACATTTCGTTGAAGTAAACTCTCTACACGAACTTGGTGAATTTGCTCTGACGATAGATGAAAATCCGAAACTGGTCAGGAACAAGACCAATATGCATGCTACGATACGGATAAAATACCCGATGTTATTCACATTATTCAATCATTTGAATATAGTCAGTTATTATTTATTGTAGGTAGTGATGACTTCTTCATTGTATCTTACAACATATCTCTTCTCTAAAACATACACACAAACACATAAGTCTTTTCAATATCGCTCGTACTGCAACATATACATATACAACACATCTACCAAATACATTACACGTCAACTTTCAAGTGGACAAATTTAAGATTTTTATGAGATCGTTGAAATATATTTAAATTATATAATATAAATAATTATATAATTAGAATTTATAATATATAATGAAACTAACTATATAATTAATTATAATTAGTTAACTATATATAACTAATTATAATTATTATAATTAGTTATAAATATATAATTAAAACTAAATTATATATTTTATTTATTATATAATACTAACGCCTAAAAAGTCTTGTATGAAACAAAATTTTTTTATTTTTTACTATCTTATAGTTCTAGGTATTCCGTTTAAGTGCCCAAAAATCCTCATCAGACACGAAGATTTCAACCTGAAGTGCAGTACTTTACTGATTGTTTTTTTTTCCAGTTTTTTTAAGATTTTCTCGAGAATGGCTCCGATTTTCTTTAACCCATAATCCAATCATAGTTGCCAGCCTATCACTTTTATTTGAAATATTTTTCTAGGAAAATCTATTATTTTGAGAAATTCTGGAAGAGCAGCAACACATTTACTTTCCTTTAAACTACCACTTCAATATATGTAGTGTGTGTGTGTGAGAAGAAATGAATTTTAAAAATTAAAAGTGACCGAGCGAAGAGTGATGAATGTATGTAGTATAATGGTGTAACGTTACATAATACATTGTAGTGGGCGTGACAGGAGAGGTGATGCATAGTTGACGTGCACTTGAAGGTTCAAAGGTGGTGCTTTGATGCGGCTGCTAAGGAACTGTTGAGACCATATTTTGTGTGGTGAATTTTAAGGTGTTTGGTTCTGAAATGTATTTGGTGTGCTGTTGTTGTGTGTAATAGTTTGTGTGTTTGTATTAGTAGTTGGTGTAGCACGAGCGGTTTAGTAAAAGGGCTTGTAAGTATATATGTTTAAGAGAGAAGCATTAGTAATAATCAAGTGAGCACCACTGTTTTTAAAATAAATATATTATTCTCTAAGCAAATTTAAGTACTTTACAATATCACAACTATATCTTAATAAATCAGATGTTTATCTAGAATAAAGGCAAATCGCTATTACTGGCACTGAGTTTAAGAGAGCGATTCCTGAAGCAAGTGTTCTGACTTGAATGTCTGTTTTAGACTGTCTTGAAGGAATCTCTTCTAATTGTTCGTTCTTTTCAAATAATGCTGGTATGTCTGGAGGTAGTTACCCTAACTGTTTCTTGCCTTTTGTCTCTTGGTTTGCATTGACCTAGATTGTAGTATACCTGGCTCTATCCCCATCACTAAAATACACTATTTAAACTAGCTAATTTTCACAAAATTATTTTACTAAACTATTTTCCAAAACTATTATTTTTCCATTTCGTTCTTCCACTACAGTTCCATCTCAGTGGCAGCAGTAAAAGACTAGAAACAGATCATCGTTTTCTTGTAAATTATATAAAGGACTGTTTTTTTTTGTTTTTTTTGGAGTTAAACTTTATAACAAAATTAAAAGAGAATCTACATTATTACTTACCCATCAATTGCCATTGTGTTGTAATCAATCAATTTGCATGAAAATGGCCCAAAATAATTTTGTAAGAAAAACACTTAGTTGAATTTAATTTTGCTTTCCAACTAATTAGGCAATTATAGGAAATCCTTTTTTTTTTTGTAATATAATTAAAAGTTGTAAGCTAATTAATTGTTGATAGTCGTTAAATATTTTTGCAATTAGCTACAGGTGCTTCAGACAAGGAAAATAAAGTGTGCAATATTGATGTTGCCATGGAGTAATTATCATCATTAATCATGTAATCCGAACGTTAACCATTTTTTACAGAATGAATATATCACTTTGATAAATTATTAACCTTGTAAAAGTTTAGATGTCCATATAAGATAAATACTACCTTGAGATTAGTTTGCTTTGGAATAATTCATTAATTGGTGACATATAGTAATTATTCATATAGAAATTAATGTTACACTGACATATTTGTTACAATACATCTATTAAATTGTGAATGAAATAAAAGTACTTATTGCTGTTATTAAATAATATGAGATTCTATCCTTGATATGATAACCTACTTCATTTTATGGTCATCGTCCGGTTTCGGGCTTTCGCTCATCATCAGGTGTAATATGATTGTATTGTATTCAGGGGTAAATTAAATATGTCAATTATAATTAATTATTATAATTTATATTTGGATCTTCTCAAAAGGGATCTCGTGAGATCTTTGTTTATACAGAAGTTGGGGAGGATGAAACACAACTAAATAAATAGATTCTAAAAATATATAATTAAAAAAACAATATATGTTAAAATAAGTAAATATCATAATACGTATTGTGATATAACAACATAAGTGTCTTGTCATTTGGGAATAATTGCTTTTTATAAAGCTTATAGATATTACAGATTTTTTGACTTGAAGAAGGTTGGGTTTCTTGGAGCACTTCCACCACTCACTACTGTAACATGGCTTTTTCTAATGACGGATTCATACTTTTTATGGTACACATTTTGAACTGATCTCACTCCCTAATAGGGTCCACCTAATACTCATATTCTACCTCCACCCCGGGGAAAGTGTGAAGAGGGAAATTCCCTTTTGTCCTAAATAAATGTAATGATAGGGGTAGGCCAGGTATCTCTGACTCAACTAACTGTTCCTTTTGTGCCTTCCAACCTTCAAAAAACCCAAATTAATAACTATATACATCGGAAAAATTCCCTACTTTAAAATCATGAAATATTTAACAAGAATATATTTCGATACAATTTATATTTAATAATTCTTCCAAAGATGTCACATTTCACAGGATATCTTGATTAACAGTATGTGATAATATGGACTTAGACAGAACAACAAAATCAGATTACATACTTCTTTGAGAAGTGTTTAGAATGTTTAATTAGGTTTTTGGATGGGAGTTTTTATGGTCTAGTCATAAAAAAAACGCTTTTCAACACAATATAAAAGAATTTATTGACTGTCCATGAATGAAGAAGAAATTTGGTGAGGATCGGTCAAGAAAAAAACATTCAATTATGCCAACGTTTCGACAGAGTTTTCTGTCTTAAATCATTTTTATTTCTGCACACGATTTAAAACAAGACACCTAGTAACTTTTAATTTTCCTTTTTATGTTTCTCTGATGTGGTAAGAGGAAGCATTATAATCGTCTCAAATTTTCGATATCGAGTTTTCAACGGAAATATCCTTTTGAGGTCCATAGAAAGTTGAAACTTGATATTCTGTTTAGGTATCACCATGGGATCTGACTGTACTTATCTGTCAAAATTCCTCACCAGAAGTACCACTTTACTAGTTGGTTTTTTTACTGTTTGCGTTTTTCTCAAAAATGGCTCCGATAATTTTCTTTAAACTTGGTATATCAACTACACGTACAAAGAGCTACAACTTTGATTTGTAATATTTCTCTGGGAAAATTCATTAAAGGGCAATTTTGGGGGAAAGTTGGGGTTAGATTTTCATCTAAAGTGTTATTTCAGTTTATTAGACAATTCTGTCATGTAAATAATGTTAATTAGAATTAAATATGTTGTTGAAATTCCGAGTTTGAAAAAAATTGGATAACCGGAAGTGCGTTACTTTACCACTTTACTAAATGAACGTTGGCATAATTGAATGTTTTTTTTTTAGCGACCGATCCTCACCAAATTTCTTCATATTTGAACACAATGTAAACTGACTTTTCTCTGTGCAAGTCTGTGTACACAACCTGATGATGGGTGAGCGCCCATAACCGGTTGATGACCACAAAATTAAGGAGGCTGTTACGGAAAGAATTTAATGGTATTTACTAGAACTGCCAAGCCCAACTGCAACAGCTATAGTATCAGATTTGATATTTTTGTTAAATGTTACTGGCTTCCATATTACACGCTTTAGCTGGGGGATCACCTAAACTAAAAACGACACTTGAGGGGTGTGAATGTCCCCAACTTCCCTAGAAGACACCTGAAATCTGTTAACCAGAAAAATGTTTCAAATAAAAGGTATTAGTAAACATGATGTATTAGTATACCGAGTTCAGAGAAACTCGATGTTATTTAGTATCGAGTAAAACCTCAGAAAAAAAAAAAAAAAAAAAAAGCACATAATATCAATTTATCTAAAAAATGTTGCAAATAAAAGTTGTAGCTCTTTATTGGCCATTCCTCAAGTTTTACAGATATTGAAGAATTATAAATCAGATACTTGAACGCCAAAAATGCGTTTATTTAATTCACTTTGTATCTCCGTTTTATTGCAGTGAACAGAAATTTAGGCTTAACCATATTTTGATATGTTAGAGAAGGTACAAATGAAATTTCTGAAGCAGTTGTTTGCATTTGCCTGTACATACTCCGGATATATATATATATATATATTGAAAATGTGGCTGGGTCCGTAATGCTGGATAACATCCGGTATTTTATCCGTCGTTATTCACCAATTTATAATAATTTCTCTTTGTCATGAAACAACACATGTAGTAACATAACCTTATAACCTTCCCACATAATATATACAACCAACAAGTGTGAGTCTACAGAAACATTTTGTTGAAGTGAACTCTCTACACGAACTTGGTGAATTTGCTCTGACGATGGATGAATATCCGAAACCGGTCAGGAACAAAGCCAATATGCATGCTACGACGGATAAAATACCGGATATATATATATATATATGTAATTATACCTTTCAATTGGGCCTTATATTTGCGTTCTTATCTATCTAAAATTGGCGCTGATGATGTGTGGCTTGCTCAAGACGCAAAACTATTACATAGCAGATTCTCTCAGCTAGTCGACGACACATTTTCTAACAATCTGTTATGTCAGGATGTATCTAGAGCTATTTTCTCAAATTAATTCCTCTTATATAAACATTTCTAGTTTAGGTTTGGGAGAAAATTATTTACAAATGGAATACCATATTAGTAAGAAAAGAATATGTAGCCCAGCTAAGATTGCATTGCAATAAGAAACTGTTATATTTATTGTAATGACACTAAGTTTAGTTTTGATTCAGAATCCCCTTGTTTGTAATATTTGCTTTGATGATCTTAAACATTTTTTTATAGTGTGCAATGTATTTAGAGATATCCAAGATATTTATTTGAAGCCTATTTTTCATATAAATAATGAAGGAAATGATATGGATAGGTTGAATTCTTTATTTGTATTAACTACTTTGTCCCAAGTGAATAGGCGTTTTATATATACTATTAAGGCTTTTGAAAGAAGAAAGTTTATATTAAAACTCTAGCTGACAAATTATTATTTTCAAAGTTAATAAACTAATGTAATTTTATTTGTAATATTTTGTTTCTTTCTTTTCTTGCTTTTGGTTAATTATTATTTTCTATTGTGTATAATATTGTAATTGTTATAAAATGTAATACTCAACTCCTGCTAAAAGATGTACGAGTATGTATCTTAAAAGCGATAAAAATAAATAAAATAAATATATATATAAGTATAGAGACATGCCAATATCATTTAAAAGTCAAAATATTTAATTGAATACTAAACAATTATTATTAATTCCCACCGCTTCTTTCCCGAGAATATGATTTATATACGATTGATCGAATTGTTAGAAAATCAAAAAAGATTTGTCTATTAATTTGGCTAAGTCTGTTAGCATTGTATTAATAGAAAAATTGCCTAGAAATAATTATCATATCAGAGTTTTAATAAAGCTTTAGAATCTAATTATCATTTATATTATCGCCATATTTTTTTACGAAAGCCAGCTCTATATAATTTATTTGAATTTTTAAGATACAAATATTTTAATTGTCAGTAATTCTCAGGATTCGTATGGCATCCGAAAAATTTCAGCTTTATAAAAGGTGTAAAATTGTAAGTTTCTTCCAGATAAAAATTGTTTAATATGTCAATTAGATAATGAGAATCTAGAACATTTTTATCTCACAATTGTTCATCCATAACATCTTCTTTAAGACATTGAAATAGATATCTAAGTATCATTAAAAACTGCGATCAATTTATAAAACCTGTTGCACAATTCCTGACATAATTAAATTCCTGAAAGAAACTAAATAATATATTTCATTTCACAATCCAAACACATGAGCTAAGATCACAATAAAGGGGGAGTTTTTAATACTGTTTGTACATAAATTTTGATTAATTTGTTCATTATTTTTATATTTAAGTCATTGCTTAAAAAAAATAATTGAAATTTTTAAACAATTGTTAATAACTTTATATAATATATTTAGTTTATTATCTATTAATAAATGAGAAATTATTATTATTTTTTTTATTATTATTATTATTATTATTATCTTTATTTTATTTTTATTTATTACTTTCTCTTACTCCTAGTAAGAGGAAGTATTGTAATTATGTCAAATTTTCGGTATCGAGTTTTCACCGGAAATATCCATTTTGAGGTCCCGTGAGTCCAAAAAAGTGTCTTTAGCAAATGTTCTGTTTGTGTGCGCGGTCAAAATCGAAAAACCGTTGAAAGTTGAAGCTTGATATTCCTTTTAGGTATCACCATGGCATCTGACAGTATGTTATCTGTCAAAATTGCCATTTTACTGTTTTTTGTGTGTGATTGCCATTTTACTGTACCAAAGTTGTATGATTGTTTCACATCAGATTTTTTTACTTTATTTATTTATTTTTACGTCAGTTTTCTATTTTGTACTATTTCTTTTAAGTGTTGTTTATGTACACAAGCAAGACAGGCGGCCACTTGCTAAAAGAATTTTCTTCAGGCAAATAAAATGTATCATTTACATTTGTTTTTTTCACCTCTTTTATGTGCAGTTGTAAATGTAGTTAAAAGAAAATCCGGGGAACCATTTTCGAGAAAATCACAAAACCCAAAAAAGCAGAAGTTAAGCGAGTTTCAAGTTTTTGCGTTTATCTATTTTTGAGTTTTGCTGCCTCCTTCATCCCACCACCACACAGACTAATTTCTCCAAACAACTTTTCGAACTCAGGGGGATTGTCAAAAACATGTGTTTCCTATGAAAATTCAGTTCGAAAAATTGCTACCGTTGCAATACTTTCTCTTACTCAGCAGTAAGAGAAATACAACAAAAATAATTTATAATTGGTGGAAAAAATAGTGTTTTAATAATGTTATAATGAGTTTGATGAAGGAGAGAAATGGTTTGGTTTGAATGAACAGCTAGAAATGGCTGAACACTCTGTAATGTTAAAAGTGACACTGACTGCTTGGACTTTACACTAAAATGGTAGAGTATGGTAGGGTCGTTAAGGGTAAGGTAAATGACACGTTGTGACTGGCGAGTGAACTCTGTTGTATATCAATCTCCCGAAGCTGTAGTTATGCAGTTTCTCCCACTCTAGTCCGAGAGAGTGGTCCTGTCATTTTCGTCTCTCTTTCTCCGCTATGGATCCTCTCTTTGATCCTATTACAATGTGGTTTATCTAACATGCTTGTTTGGGAACAAACTTATTTATTAAACTGTGATAATACTTATTGCCATTTTAAGGCTTGGGCTTATCTGTTCGTATCAAAATGTCGTTTTGGTCCTCTCATATTTTTTTTTTTTCTGTAGAGTCAAAACTTTACAATCTAAATATTACGTAAATATATGAAAGAGAAGTAACTTGAAAGATATTTATGAAAAAGTAGAAGGTTAATTTCGAACAGATGGTCAATAATTTGTTTGCCTTTTATCGAAAAATAAATTGTTTTATAAAAGAAAATAGTGATTATCTTTGGTTTGTGGTACAATTTTATTTCTATTTTCGACAATGTCTATTTAGCGTTACCTAACAGGTATTAATGAGTAAAATACATTTTCACACTTCTCACTTACCTTCTCGCTCTCATGAGATTGAAAGTAATACTTCTCTGGCAGCTTCACTTAATAAGTGTCAAATTAGTAGACCGTTTCAGACAAAATAAATTTATAATAATTATTTAGCTTTATTACCAAGAAGTTAATACACAATATATAGTAGACAATAAAATGTAAAGTTTGTTACTACATTTTAAACAGAAGTTGCTTTTGTAAAGACAATGTTGAAATTGCAGATTATTTGTAGGCAAAAAATGAGTTCCTTGCATCTTGGCTGTGTTATATAAAATTGAATGAATTTATTTGTATTTGTTACCCCTAAGTCTTATACTAATGAGTTGCTGAATAGTGAAAAAGCAATCAAAAAAACCTAAGTATCCTTATGAACAATAATAATGTTATAAACATAAATAAATAAATAAATAATAAACATCTTAGAAAATAGGTTAAATAGTAAAAAAAGAAGTATAAAACAAATGTAAGAGGATCCGAGGAGAGTAGAGAGAACACCAAAATTGAGAATTTCTCTTGCTACTTAGGCCAGACTAGAGTGGGAGACTCCATATATGTATATATATACGCCAAGCTAGCCTTACAGAGGACAGTCTTTAGAACAGTTGACACAGCAGCTGCAACGCGTCAGCAACCAAATACTACCCCTTCTCTTTACTTAGTCAAAATCTCTAATTTCTATTTACGTGTAAAATCCTGGCAGTTTAGTGTCTATTTTATTATACACTCACTGTTCAGCATTCATTCTAGGATATTTCCTCAATAACCCTTGCTCACTAATTTCTCTCCTTCTAAAACCTATTATACAAAGAAATATTGCCTCCAGTTGAAAAAAGTAATTATAAAAACAAGGTAATAAAGAATAAAAAAATAAAAAGTAATAAATAATCCAGGATAAAACAAAAAATAAAAAAAATAATTAGATACCAAATTAAACAAAGGATAAAACCTACTTCTATAGATAATCATAAACTAAATAAAAATGTTAACTACTTTCTATTAGAATTTGCATAATCCATTTAAAATAGTATATCGTTCATTTTAAAAATGAATGCCCTCAATTTCATCACATTTTGTATATAATAAAATAATTTTTTTACATTTACACTATGAATTTTTTGAAATATTAATGGAAAATTAAAATAATCTACTACTTTTGAACAAAATTTGAATATGTACCAAAATGGTGAATATATTGGATAATGTAACTACTAAATATGGGGTAGATCCTCAAGTTGATTACTTTTAAATAGTGATCAGAATTCTCTAGGGTTTTATATATATATATGTAATTTTATCTATGATTATTTTCAATACATCTCGATACAACTCGTACTTAATGAACACACTTAATTGCGATAATAGACGTATCACTTTATTAGGAATATTAAACTTCCAAGTAATTTTTGTGGTTCTTCATTTTCACAAACTATTGCAGAATATACTATATTAAACCAAATTTAGAACAGTGAAGTTTACTTTAAATCAGCCTACAAGAAATTTTGTATAGTTTATTAAACATATTGTAATTGTTTTTTTTACAATTTAACAATATTATCTGTGTGCAATACATTTAAAAGATTTTTATATAAAAGAAAAAGTATTACTAAACTATTGAATCCGATTTGTATTTAATATATACAGCAATTACTATTTAAATCCAACAATTTTAAAGACATTATAAAGTGTATCAGGGGTGGGTGGTTGTTGGTGTAGTGGTTATGAGCATGGGCTAGTAAGTGGGAGGTTCCCAGTTCGAGTACCGCGTATAACTGCTAAATTTTATATCGGTATCAAAAAATGTTAATAGTGAATTAGGTACTTCCGCCTCCGTCCACGACACCTAATTTGTTACTTGGATGTTAAGCCTGCCTGAAAAAAATAGGCATCTAAAGGGTATCTATTGGGGGGGGGGAGACAGTTTTCAATGTACTAATCCAGTTAGCACCAAATTTCAAACTAATATAGCCAATATGTACAACACCAGTATCTAGTCGCACGGCAAAATTCGGTGAAGAAATATTACACCATGAGGAAGGAATCTATCTATTCATTTAACAAAATTTTATTAACCAATTGTTTAATCTCCTGACGCCTTTCTGTCTCCCAGTGTATACCTTTTGCAACACATATGTACTTTCGGCCGATGTCACATTCGATTGCACATTCTCCGGTATCACCTCCAATCAGTTAGTACTGTTGTAGTTCTGTTCGAAAACTGTTGTACTATACGCTCGTACACGCACGGAAGTGCTCTATAATTTCCACGGTGCTACCCCGCATGTTAAGTGCATTTCGTTTTCTCTCTGTTAGTTTACTGCAAAGTATACGGGCGTGCCGTTTCTCGCCTCTTTCGTTACACCGCATTTTCACGGGTACGCAGTTTTCCGTTATTCTCGTTGCACCGCATGTTCCCCGCTTAAGTAGGGTACATTATACAAAGGAACATACTTATGCCTACTTGGCCTTCAATCGGCTCGCCTTTTAGACTGGAGGACACCATCTACGTTCACAAGGTATCTGTGGCCAGGGGGGGGGGGGAGTCGGCTCTCTTTTCCCTTTGGGATCCCTTTCCTTGGAGCGTTGTTAAGCCAGTGTCCACATCTTACAAGGTAAGCGTTCTATTATTCATGCTTATTGAAATAGTATTCTCTGTTTCCCCGCATTAAGAACTACACCCTATCAAATACAGTCCACTTACCGCTTTGTTTGACAAGATCAGACACCAATGTTTCGGTATAATATAATAACCAATTTTGCAGAAGGTATTTATAAAATTTCATTAGATGTATTATCACCTCCAGGAGTTTTACTACAGACCTACGTACAATAATTGTTCAAAACAGAATACAGGTCTATGATTTTATCCATCATAGCATGGCTTCATGTTATTGGTTCACATAAAAATAAAATAATATCTATTAAAATCCAACAGATGTTATCCAGCATTGCGGGGGCCCAACCACATCTTCAAGAGTACATTACATTCATGGGTTCATTACATCAATAACCAGCTGATTGATTTTTTTTGTTTTGTTTTTTTTATCCAACGCCCTGCCGGGTAGCTTTTTCAGCCATTCGGCTCCTAGCAGCCCAGTATAACTTGTATTTATTAAAATGATAATTGTTTCTTATGTTCTGCAAGGTAGTCGTGACCAGTAAGTAGTCTAAATGCGGCCACTGCGTTCTTCTTCCAGGATCTACCAATGAAGCCCATCTCTTTCCTTCAGCTTCTCTACTATGTTTGTCTTTAAGGAGATCACAACTTTTAAGTTTGATCTCCTTCTTAGCGCGATCGTAGGTAAGGGAATTTTCTTCTCGATCTTTCCGAGATCTTTCCTTGGCAAGTCCGTCTGCTTGTTCATTACCATACAAACCACAATGACTGAGGATCAATTGCAGACTAATTTTCACATTTTTACTCATTAGAAATTGCAGTAATGCATGACATTTTCTAAAATCGTTCGATTTGTTATTGCTTGGGTCCGCGACTGCTATTATTGCTGCTTTGGAATCAACTTTTCTATTTCTTGAAGAGCAATCAAAATGGCTCTTACTTCTCCTTCGAAATTAGGAGAAACAACTGATTGTCTAATATTCTAAATCGTTATAACTCATTATAACAAAGATTCCCATTGATCATATGTAACACACAGTTGGTAAAGATTACTGTTTTTTTTTTTTAACGACATTTATTCATTGTTTGTCAAAATGTTTGACTAATCTTACCGTCACTTAAAGTCTGTATAATTGAATTTTTATTAGATAATAGAAAACTTTAAATTTAATACAATTTAAGTTTAATTTTTTGTTCAACATAATGATGATCAAACAAGTGTTTATTGGAACTTACAAAGAAAAAACGTTTTATAAAGATCCAATTTCGTATCCAATTTAAACTTCATATTTAGACTATACATAAAAAGGGCTAGCCACTTTTATTTAAAACATTTCTCCGGGGAATTTAATTTAAGGGGGCTTTTTGGGGGAGGTTGAGGTGACAGCTGTTTTTCTCTAAAGTGCTACACTTTATTGGACAATTCTATCATTTAAACAGTCTTAATTAGAATGAAATATATTGCCAAAATTTCGTGTTTGAAGAAAATCGATTGACCGGAAGTGCGTTTTTACTGAACAGTTTTTCCGGTTTATTTGCCATTTTCTCCATAAAAACGGCCATGGATTTTTTTTTTTCTCTCTTGTATTGATATTTTCAACTGCAAAAATACACTGTAACAAGTAAATATGTTAAATGACAAATTAGATTACAGGGGTGTATTGGAGAAGGCATCCTAGATGGCATTCCACTATCTTGAACTATTCTATTATGAGGTCACGTGGCCATCTTCTCTTCAGCCGCTTTTTGTGGATTGTCGGGAATAGTGTTTGAAGAAAGCTGGTGAAATAAAGCATTAGGATGATCAATTGTGGATGAATGGAATTTAATGAAACAAGTTTTGGCTAGATTGTTAACGAAAGGAATTTTTTTAGATTAGTATGGATGGTGAAGTTAGCAACATAGTAGGGTGCTTTGACAATTTTTCGATGAATTTTTTTTTTATTGAAATTACTAGATACGGCGGGAATTGGAACGCTTAATTGTTCGCCATATTTTTATGCCATAAGACTATATAGGTCTCAGTAGTAGTGGGTAGAAAAATCTTGGTATTTTGTAATGTAAGATTGGATCGTCTTGAGAGTTGTCTGAACCGTCTATTTAGTTCAAGCCGTTTGACTGTAGTATGGGAATTCCAAGTCAGTCTTTTGTCTAGCTGGAAACCCAGGTAATGTACGTTGTCCATGGAAGAGATTAGATTATGGTTAATGTGGATCGGTGGGAGGATTTTTCTACGATAGATTTCATTAAATTTTTTACACTAATTATGGTAACTTTCTTTCTGAGAATGTTCATTTAAAATAGTTTTGGGAAAAACTGCCTCAAGAAAAATCATCAAGAAAAACTGCCTCAAGTTTTTTTTTAAGTTTAAATTTCCATTTGAAGACAAATAAACATTTCATATCAATTATTAGTTTGAAGAAAATTTGTCCATTAATTCTGTAAACTGCGGTAAGAGAAAGTTATGTAAGTATTTCACAACAGACTCAAACAACAGGCACTACTTCAACATTACAAAATGCTGATGCGATTGCTTGACAAACGATCTAACCTAAACCTATTTGGGCGTATTTTGTGAAACATACTCAATTCTAATTTATTTAACTAGGTTCAAAATAATATGTAAAAATCAGAGCTTTAACTCGGTATTATAAATTTTAATTAAAAAGGTCTAGAAAAGTCAGGATCATGACAGAAACCTACATATCCTAGAAAGCTTGTTTACTTTCGCTAATATTATTGGTTAAAACATATTATGTTACAAACCATTGACATTTTACTTTATCTTGTTTTAGTTATTAAATCAAAAATATTTGTTATTTCACTATGACTTATTTACCTACAAAGAATTGAAAAACCATTAATCCCAATTAATTTCAGAGAGATAGAAATTTTCATATTAATTTTTCCGGGGAACACTTTTGAGAAATCCATGCAAAACTGAAAAATTTTATCAAATCCGACCGAAAAGTACTTGGACCGACGCTTTACTTGGAATCCACATAGACTCAAACGATGGGCACTACCAGTCAACATTACAAAATGCTGATGCGATTACTTGACAAACGATCTACCAACACTTACTAACAAAATGCTAATCTACAAAGTCATACTTAAATCTATTTGGGCTTAACGCCGCCGAACTGTGGGGTTCAACCAAACGATCTAATTATAATCGTATCCAAATCTTCCAATCAAAAATCAGCAAAATTGTTTCAGCTCCTTTCTTTGTCACCAATCATGCAATCCATACATATCTAAACATACCATAAGTCCGTCAAGAAATCATATTCCATTATCACAAATTTCACAACAGTTTATCCTCTCATGTCAATCCTTTTGTTCGTGAATTTGCATCCCTCACTAATCCTATAAATTCTACACGAAGACTAAAACGTCGGTGGTCTCATGATGTACTTATTGAGTGAATCGGAGTGTCACTACTGAGTGACTTTTCCGTTTCCGTTTCTATTAATTGTCCACAATTAACAAATTTAGTATTGTTAAGCTTATATTAGGTGTAATAAATATCAATAAATAAATTGAAATCCGAATTTAGCGTTTGACCGAAAAACTTTGTATTGCACCACTCCGGTGATAACTAAAAAGAATAACCTCTTACAACAGTAAGAGAATCTAAAAAACTGACAATATACATCCTTTCAGTTTACTTATCTAACAATCTATTTATCTAACCACCTGCACTACTATTTTTTTTGTCCACAATCCTAACTAGTAATAAACGTAATTTGTTACGTTTGATAATTTATAATTACTATAGGATCCCTAAAACTATGTTCATTCAAAAGAACCACGCTAATAAATACATATGCACACTAAGACGATCATTCATATTAAATTCCAAAAAACAAACTAATTTACCCATTCAACACATCCTCGCCAATAAATACATTCATTCTAATAAATACCGGCAAACTAACAATCATTCTAACTAATTCCATAAACTAAGAGGTGGGGGTGGAGTACTTGATACTCATCGCACCCCATTATACTTAAACCTAAATTACAATTAATAATTCCTCTCAAAATATACCCTTCAAAGTTTATTACTTGCAAGTTTATTTCTTCTTTAATTTTTTATATTTTTATATTTACAATCCTTTATAAATTCGAAAAATATAGCTTTCACACTCTTCTGTAGTACTAATAATAATCTAAAATGACATTTAGAGAAGTATGCAGTAATTAAAGAGTTACATTTATGGTTTTTATATAACCATAGGTGTTAGATAAATAAAAAATAATAATAAAACATGTTGCTAGCGAAAGAACCCTTGTCTGAATAAATTACATTTATAAATAATTATATTTGTAATCTCTTTTTCAATTTATATGCTGTACAACTTTGCCATTTAGTTACGTATCTAATATTATTTATTGTTAAATAACTGCTCCGGGGCTTGTTCATTAGGGAAAATTTATTTATTTATTTCTTTATTTTAAATGTGGATTGATTAAAATATTTCTTATTACGTAGCAAGAGTCCTTGAAAAAACCTTGGTTATCTATCATTAACAATATCACTTCCTTTTTGTTTCGGTCTCTTACACCACGCCGTTAAAAAATAATAAAAAAAAAACCAAAACATCCCAAATATACTTTATTTATTTCTTATTATTCTTACTAGGAATAGTATAAAATGTATCGCTATTTAAATATTGACAAAATTCTATAAATACGCAAATTTTTATTATTATAATCCTCATTTTGATTATATTTATTTATATTATTTTCAGATGAACATATCATGCTGTTTCTACACAGTAATTACTTCAGTGTGGAGAAAACAAAGAATACAATTGAATCATATTTTGTTGTACGAGCTGAAAATACAGAATTATTTTGTAATTGGGATATATCTACTTTAGAAAATGCTTTCAAAATATAGTGAGTACATATGTTTTGTTTTTCTTATATATTAATCTATGTTAATTCTATTTTACATGAATGGAAAAAAAAAATCTAGTGTGAATTAATATTAATTAATACAATTTAATCAAGAAATATTGCTACGTTAGAATGTTCAGTGAAGATTTTACTTGTACACTTGAGCGGCCTTATTGTGGAGCGCTCTATATCAAAATCCAGGAAGCTTTTGCAAATTTAAATTTAAACTATCTCCATAATCCTCCCAATCATAAAAAAAAAAAATATTTATTAAATTTATTATTTTGTTAAAAATAATATTTTTCCACAAAAAAAATGTTTCAAATAATATTGTCAACGTTTCTATGTATGATCAAGTATATTCTTCAAGTTTGAAGAAATTCGTTGTGACTGTTTTCGAAAAAAAATACTAAAAAAAAAAACAAACTCAAAAACATATTTTGTAAAATCGCATTTCCGGTTTAATTGATTATTTTTTCTGGAAATTTGAAATTCTAACCAATGCTTGTAATGTGTATTAATTGTTTTATTATTTGCTGTTTCCACGATTTATCTTATACTGGTTTATTTAAATAATTTGAACCATTTTAAACAGCCATCAATATTTTATTTCATTTTATAATCTTCCAACGTTTCTTGCACTTAACGTGCCATTATCAAGGAATATAATACTGTTGTACATTCTTGTTAATCATAAGTAGTATATTATTGTATTATGTTGAGAGGCTTCGTCCATTTAGATTAATTATTTTTATATATTCTTATTTTATGCTGTGTGTAACCCTAGGAGTTTTGTCAATAATAAATTTCTTATTTGAAATTGATGTCAGTCGTATGATTAGCCTCAGTATATATGAGAGCACCACGTGGTTAGTTTTAGAAAGGAATTGTTTTGCGTGTATTAATTATAATGTAGTTTTCCATGGCTGTGATAGTACTAACACCATGCTTAGTGCAGCTCACGTGGTGGACTCACACTACCACGTGGTGCTGCTCCACCACGTGAGCTGCACTAAGCATGGTGTTAGTACTATCACAGCCATGGAAAACTACATTATAATTAATACACGCAAAACAATTCCTTTCTAAAATTAACCACGTGGTGCTCTCATATATACTGAGGCTAATCATACGACTGACATCGATTTCAAATAAGAAATTTATTATTGACAAAACTCTTAGGGTTACACACAGCATAAAATAAGAATATATAAAAATAATTAATCTAAATGGACGAAGCCTCTCAACATAATACAATAATATACTACTTATGATTAACAAGAATGTACAATAGTATTATATTCCTTGATAATGGCACGTTAAGTGCAAGAAACGTTGGAAGATTATAAAATGAAATAAAATATTGATGGCTGTTTAAAATGGTTCAAATTATTTAAATAAACTTGTAATGTGTATTAAATAAACTGCTGGACAAAAGTATTGCATAGAATTTCAAAATGTTGAAATTTGAAGTTACAATCTATTACTACACTGTTTTTTTTGTGGATTCGTTGTGAGTGGACTCTAATCCAAGAGAAATATGAGACTTAACCATTTGTTTATGTTTTTAAATGACTAATTCTCTGAACTCATGAAAACACGATAATAATCCCATTTCTTCACTTTCACTGCTTCTGGTAATTTCTCTCTTCCAACACATTTTTGTGGAGTTTTTTCTTATCAGTTCTTTTTTATTTTTGCTTTTTGTTCTTAAAACGCCTCTTCTTGGTAATTATTTGGAAGAAATTGCAGTACATGTGGTAACATTGCATGAAAAAGGGGTTCAGCAGTCAATTATTACTCAGAGACTAGGAATGAACCAATCCACTGTTTCAAGAATGTTAATGCGCTACAGAGAGACTGGGAGATACTCCCGAAGACCTGCCACGGGCCGTCCAAGAAGTACAACTCGGACAGATAAGAGATTTATTCATCTGAATGTGTTAAGGAACAGGTTCGTCACTAGCAAGCAATTACGTCACTTGATTGCTGATGTCCGTAATGTCCATATTTCAAGTAGGGCAGTCAGAAAAAGGTTAAATGAAGCAAACTTGGCTTCCAGGATAACTCGCTATTGACCCTCTTCTCACCAGAGCACATAGAGTCGCCCGACTGCAATATTCACGAGAACATGTCAATTGGACAGCTGAGGATTGGAGACATGTTTTATTCACAGATGAGTCGAGATTCACCGTACGTTCTTCAGATGGAAGGATGAGAGTTTAGAGGTGTCAGGGTGAGAGATATGCAGAGGCTAACATTTCTCCAAGAGTGGCTTTTGATGGGCACGTTGCTATGATTTGGGGAGGCATAAGTTTTGACGGACGTTCAGACTTGCATATCGTAGAAAATGGGGCGCTAAATGCCCGGAAGTACCTTGAAGAGTTTATTCAGCGATATATTGTGACAATTTCTGAAATCGGTGATGATTTTCTATTAATGCAGGACAATGCCAGATGTCACACTGCTCGAGTTGCCCTTGAGTACCTACAGCATGTTGGGGTTCGACGTTTGGTTTCTCCATCGAGAAGTCCAGACCTAAATCCAATAGAACACCTTTCGGACACAATTGGAAACGGCTCAGACTTCGCCTGATTGCCCCTAGCACTCTCAGGGAGTTACGTACAGCAGTTATAGAAGAATGGAATGAGATTTCTCAAGAGGTTATCCAAAATCTAATCTCTTCAATGCCAAGGAGGCTTGCTGCAGTTATCAGAGCAAGAGGAGGTATCACTAAATACTTTTGAAAAAATGAAAAAGTGATAATGAATAAGAACCATTTTAATTTTGAAGTTTACAGATTTTTTTTTTTTTGAGCTTCATTATCATTATCGGAAATGGGTGCCCAAAGGCGCGGGACCTGAGCCTATATGGCTCTTATCCCCCCGATACCCCC
>JAAEAF010009200.1:0-31982 GCA_011037195.1 Triatoma infestans
TCTTTTTGTTTATTCTAATAAACTAAATTCTGAATATTTCTAATAAAGTAGAACTTATTTATAAAATAAATTTCTTAATAAATCGTAGTACGCTTTTTAAATGTAAATTTAAGACTAATTATTAAAATTTATACATGCCTGATTTATTATTATACCAAAAATGTATTATCTGGCCCCACGTTGGTTCGCCACTTATAACCAGATTCCGGTTATTTCTAAAATTTCTCAGACATTCAGGTATTTGGGCGCCAGGCTTTTCAGCCAATGATTTAAATAAAACAAAATTAAATAACAAAAATTATTTCTTCATTCAGGCAGTCTAACAGGCAATGAAAACTGTACATGCAAGTTCGATAATACATATATTTTCCAATCAAAAGATAATGAAAATAATAAGGAAGGTATACCTTTACAAAAGAAAATATTATATGATAAAACATAGATACAGATATATACACAAAGAGAGAAATACGAAACTCATCTAAAGTTATTAAATGTCCGAAAAGGCCTTGTATGACGGATAACGGAAAACTTTCAGCCTCACAATTTCGCCGGCAAACGGTTTTGGTGAGCTCCTTCGATAGTAGCTGCCACTCGAGCTTTTCATACTCAACTGCTGGAGTGGGGAGACGGTCCGACTCTCACTCGCCTTTCGCCCCACTTCTTACTTAATTCTCGGGCCCTGTAGCGCCTTATGCGCGTACTTGGTTACAACATTCTCTCTCCAATAGACCAAGGCGATGAGTCAATTTCTTCTAGTTGCCAGAAGTTTTGTAGTAGTTTATCTAGTGAATCATCCGCATGGCAAAGGAAACTGTGAGATGGTAAAGAGTCACTGGAATTGGAGGGAGGTTCATACTCTCCGCTGACAATCCAACCCAATTTAGTCTTCTGTAAAACTGGATACGTACCGAGCCGTGTTTGCTGTTCCATTTCTAAAATATTCATGAAAACTTGTGCTCCAAGAAGCAAATCTATCCGTTGAGGTATATTGAAGCCAGGATCCGCCAAGAGGATATCATCAGGAATATTCCAAGTACTATAATCTATGTGAGCAGAAGGAAGATTCGTAGTAACCTTAGGTAAAATACTGCAATTGACTTTCATTGCATTTTATACTGATGACCAAGTTTCAAACAATTAAGACACAGTCGAAGTTCGTTGAATCGTTTTAATCTGTCTACTGAACTGAGTGACAAATAGGTTTGACATTTATGTAGTTTATGAGTGCCCTTACATAACAAACAAGGTGGTGAATTAGTTACCATCATCGATTTGGTCTTATTAGATCTGGTGTGTGGATCGTAGCGTGACTGCGTGAGATTAGATGGTACTGTGTATCTAGGATCGCTATGGATTAATTGATCTGTTTGAGATTTGTGTTCTAAAAATTCTATAAGATCCGTTAGGCTCGATATTTCGTCCATCTTACTTGAAGCTTCAAATTGTGTGCGGGTAGAAAGTCGTTTTAAAATCAAAATGTCAAGTAATAAATGTCTAAAATGATCTGTATTAACAAAAGCTCACCGAGGCCTACCTCCAAATCTAAAGCCTTTATTGCGTCACAATTAGTTTTTAATTCATTAATTATTCTACGAAGATGGAATTAACTGGGCTTGGATGCTGAAGGCAAATTCAATAAAGACTTGACATGTTTTGTTACAATCAATCGCTTATTATTGTAACGCTGACAAAGTGACTGATAAGCATTTGTAAAATTTGCTTCCGTTATGGGTATGTTTTTAACTAAATCTCTTGCCTCACCTTGCAGAGAAGACAACAGATAGTGAAATCTTTGAACATCAGTCTATGTATTGTTACTAATAATTAATGATTCGAAATTATCTCGAAAATGATACCAATCAGAAAATTCTCCATTGAATGTAGGAATGTTTATTGAAGGTAAGTTTAGAAAGGGAGAATCCTTAGAGTTTTACTTGAAGTATCTGAATATATTCTTGCCATGGTGATAGGTTTCTAAGCTTTATTAATGTCTCATCAATCTCATCTTCAATTGTTACACGATTTTTTTTTAATGGCTTGGGTGTTTTATTAAAAACTCCCATATTGCGTTACACGATATTCTATTTGCTCTTCGTCTGACTCATTCAACGATTCTATTTTATTTTGTAAAATGTCAGATTCCTTTGATATGGAAAGTAGACGTTCCTCTTTGATTGATAACATTTCCAAATTGGGTTTGAGTTATTAAGACTATTTTTAAATTTGGTTAGTCTTGCCTTTACATAGCCGCGAAGGCGAATAAGTGTTTTTAAGTCTTCCATTAAATATTAATTGTACAACAAAATATTCAAAGAAGTACTAAAATGTGTATGATAAATTTTATTTGCATGCAAATGAGTAGATATGTTTTGGGCGAGCTGGGCCACTTTTTTTCAAAATGACGGACATCCCCACCTTTTACCCACCCCCTCCTCTTCTTAAGCCACGCCCACTCCCCCCTGTTCCAACGACCAATCATCGAACTGGACGAGCAACTTAGTCCACGCCCATCTACCCCGCCCTATTTCAACGACCAACATCGAACTGACGAGCACTTAGACCACGCCCACTTACCCCTCCACTATTTCCACACCAATCATCGAACAGACGAGCACTTTGACCACGCCCACTTACCCCCACCACTCTCCCATCGACAAGCATAGCTCTCGACGAACACTTGAACCACGCACACTTACCCACCACCAGCAGCCAATCATCGATTTCGACAAGCCCTAAACCACGCCCCTTACCCCCTCACCTTCACCTTATCACCAAATCAGACTCCATTTTCTTGCACCCCCACCCCTTAATCTATCATCCAATCCGATGGCTCATTTCCCCCCACTCCTTAACCTAGATCCAAATCGATGACTTTAATTACCCCCACTCCTTAACCTATCATCCAAACCGATGACTCCATTTTCCTTCCACCTCCAACCAGACAGCTCATTCACACAACAAGATGGCGGAACCTAACACTGTAAAACTCCACCCCTCTCCTGACTCTAGGCTGGAGGGGTATTTTTAATTTTTATTTTATATGAAAAAACTTGTCTTACCTGCGATTCGATCCTACAGTCTTTAGGCTGGAAGTCCATCACCCTAACCACTCGGCCATAGCAGTCCTCTCGCTAGCTGTAGTTTTTAACGTACACTTCTATTCTTAACTTCCCCACCCCTCGCCATTATCACCTTACTCTGGGCGGGAAGGGAATTATTTTTTATTTTATATGAAAAAAACCTGTCTTACCTGCGATTCGATCCTGTAATCTTTAGGTTGGAAGTCCATCATCATAACCAGTCGGGCACAATGGTCCTCTCGCTAGCTACAGTTACCTCAGAGTGCGTATATACATTACGTTTGGTGTGAAGTGAAACAGTATGTACAAAATGTAGTTCAATGTAGGAAGTGTCTAAGGTATGGCCATTTCCTAGACTAATGTAAAGGGCATTTAAGGTGTGAGAAATGTGGTGAAAACCATGAGGTTAATAATTGTAAATCGTCTGACGATAAGTGTGTGAACTGTGGAGGGGATAGCCACACTTCCACCAATCGTATGTTGTGTCCTGCCTTTAAAAAAGAAAAAACAATAAAAGAGATTTATGGCGAATAATAACATTTCATACCCTGAGGCTAAGAGATTTTTCAGCCCTAATTCGTTTGCCGCTATAGCGGATAGTAAGTTAGTCCCGAGTTTAAATGACTTAAAAGCCTTTCCTCTACTAAATAATAGTAACGGAATTTCTAATAGGGTATTTGCCAGTACCTCCTCAAATAAACGAACGGCAAAAAGACGAATTCAGTCTCCCAAGAAAATAAAATTAAAAATTTTATTGATAATGAATTAATGTATAATCAAAATATGACTAAAGATAAACCTGGAGTTATAATCCAGTATAACCCGTATCATCCAAATCCAACGCAAAAAATAAACGTTAATAATTCAACTCAAAATAAATATGATATAGTTTATGAAGCGGTATTATCTATTATAAGAAGCGTAGATATAAATAATATTAAAGATTGGGAAGACGAGAAAGTAAAAATGTTAATCAAGGACAGGATTAATAATTTGAAAGAGAATTTACAATGAAAATAAATCCTTATTTGTATGTAGTTGTAAGAGTTCGTGTAAATAGCGTTCTGTACATTAAAGGCAAAAATTTTGTACAGTAAAATGTACATAAATTTGTATATAGAATTATATATTTGTGTAAATAAGTTGTAATAGTCTAAATTATTAAATAAGTTTTAATGATTTATTTAGCTATTTAAATTTTAATTTTTTTTTTTAAATGAGTATCCACGATTCAGTTAAAATTCTACAGTGGAATGCTAGATCGGGTAGGTAAAAAAGCAGAACTTGAGGCCTTCATTCAAACAAATGAAGTAAATGTAATTGCTTTTTCTGAAACTTGGTACAAACCGCGAGTAAATTATAGATATAGAGGTTTTAATATATTCAGACATGATCGTGCAGACATGGCAAAGCAGGTTCGGCAATTTTAGTTAAAAACATATAACGTACAAGGTTCTAGAAAGTATATATCAAATTACAGGATTATTTAATATCGGTCTGGAATTAAAATTAAGTGACAATCACACAATTAATTTAGTTTAGATGTATAATTCCTCGCATCACATTATAAACAAAAATGAATGCTTAGATTTTTCAACAGCCTTCCTAGTCCAATAGTAGTGTTAGGTGATTTTAATTGTCACCTCATTGCAATAGGTTCGGACTGGACTGATAATGCCGGAAGAAATTTATTAGAGGCCGCGCACGAATCGAATTTAATATTCTTAAATGAAGGAACTGCAACATATGTTAACCGTAGGACCCAGTCGCGTAATTCAGCTATAGATATTTCATTTTGTTCTATCAATATAGCGCCGAATTTTGAATGACAAGTGATAGACGATCCAATGGGCTCCGATCACTTACCGATTATTATTTCTACGAACAACATGAGACTAAAAACAAGTACGCCATACAGCAATTTGAGTAAGTGGAATATTAATAAAGCCGACTGGAACTTATTTCAAAATTATATGATAAATAATATATTGTACAATGAAGATATAACGCCAAATTATCAAAGTTTTCTAAACACATTGAATAACGCTTGTTTAAATTCTATACCAACATATAACGTACAAGGTTCTAGAAAGTATATATCAAATTACAAGATTATAAGATCTAATTGGCCTACAGCTAGATTAATTTATACAGACGGATCTAAAATTAATAGAAAAGGTGGATGTAGTGCATACGATCCACAAAGTGAAACTGAATTATTACATAAATTACCAGATATAATTAGTATTTATACTTGCGAGATGATTGCGATATTAATGGCACTGAAATATCTAAAGTCTATATCTGCTAATGATGCGGTTATATTAACAGATAGCTAAAGTCCCACAATCTCTTTAGAAAATATGAAAATATCTATGCAGACAAATCACATTTTGCTGGAAATAATTGATATGTTTAATGTTATGAAAGAAGAGTGGACCACCATCAAATTGATGTGGATATGAGCTCATGTTGGGATCCAAGGGAATGAAAGAGCAGATTGTTTAGCCAAGAGAACCGTAGAAGAAGGCGAAATGTTATATGTGAACGTCCCTTTTACAGACTTTTATCCCGAAATCAAGTACTCCTTACTTAACGAATGGCAAATGAATATACTTCGGAGAGAAAAGCGTTATTTTATAAATCAATTAACCCCTAAGTTGGAAAGAAGCCCTGGTATGGAAAATCGGCAGTTCAAAAGAATAAAGCTCGCATCATGAGTCGTCTTAGGATAAACCATGGCTTGTGTAAGGAATATTAAATAAAATTAATATAGAGAGTTCCCCGAATTGTAGCCAATGTCAAATGTCTGAAAGCTTAGAACATATTCTCATGATTTGTCCTAGATCGAACGAGGAGAGAAACAAGATGTTAGTAAGCTATCAAAAAGTGGATAACCCTTTTTATTATAAAAGTATATTAATAGAACCAATACAAGAGACTGTGGATGCTATATTTGAATTTATAAAGGATTGCAAAATAAAAATATAAAAAATAAAGAGGAAAATAAACTCGCAAGTAACAAACTTTGAAGCGTACATTTTGACAAAAATTATAATTTAGGTTTAAGTATAATGGGGTGTGAGGAATATCGAATACTCCACCCCACCCCTCAGTTTATGGAATTAGTTTGAATGACTGTTAGTTTGCCTGTATTTATTAGAATGAAAGTATTTCCTGGCGAGGATGTGTTGAATGGGTAAATTAGTTTGTTTTTAGAATATAATGTGAATGATTGTCTTAGTGTTCATGTATTTATTAGCGTGACTGTCTTGAATGAATATAGTTTAAGGGATCTATAGTAATTATAAATTGCCAAACATTGTAAGAAGTTAGCTTATTATTGATTAAGATTGTGGATAATAAATATTAGCTGTAGGTCTGATAGACTGTTAGATCAGTAAACTGAAAGGGTTGTACATGGCTATGGCCGAGAGAGCTAATGCCAATAATTAAAAAAAAAAAAAAAAAAATTTGTTTGATGGTTAGATTGCATAATCACCTATGATAGCACTTTAGAGAAAAAACATAACCCCACCTCTCCAAAAGCCCCTTAATGACATTATCAGGAGAAATGTTTCAAATAAAAGTTGTAGCTCTTTACATTATAGTACACATTCCTACTTTAAAGAAAATCGTTCGAGCCGTTTTTTAGAAAATACCAGAAAACTAAAAAATACATTTCAGTAAAAAAGCACTTCCGGTCATCCGATTTTTTTTCTAACTCGGAATTTCAACAACATATTTAATTCTAATTAATATTATTTAGATGATAGAATTGTGATAGTAAAATGAAATAGAACTTTAGACGAAAAACCCAACCCCACCCCTCTCCCAAAACTGCCTTTAAATGAATTTTCGCGGAGAAGTATTTCAAATAAAAGTTGTAGCACTTTGTAAGTGTAATTGATATATAAAGTTTAAAGAAAATCGTCGGAGCAATTTTTGAGAAAATCACAAAAAAAAAATTATTAAAATGGTACTTCCGGTTCAAGAATTTTGACAGATGACCCACTGTTGGATCCCATGCTGATAACATAGACGGAATATCATGTTTGAACTTTCTACGATTTTTCGTTTTTGAGCAATGGTGTTCACATACACACACAGACCATTTGCTAAAAACCACATTTTTGGACTCAGGGGACCCTCAAAACGGATATTTCCGGTGAAAACTCAATATCGAAAATTTGACACGGTAATACTTCCTCTTACCAGGAGTATGGGAAAATAAAAAAAGTATGTTTTTAGCAAATGGTCTGTGTGACCATTTTTGAGAATAGCTTTCCTTATTTGAGAATATCTCAAAAACGGAAAGCCGCAGGAAGCTTAAACTTGATATTCCGTTTAGTGCACTACACCGCATCAGACACGAAGATTTCGGTGAAAATCCATCGGTCAAGTGTTACTGTTGGAAGTACTGCCATCTAGCGGAGTATTAGCGGCCCTTTTTGTAATGTTCAGTCAGTCTGGCTCTTGCAGTCGTTTAGTTGACATCATGGTCTCAGTTGTATTAGTTATATTCAGTTCAGTGAATGTTTTACAGAAAAATACAAAGTGTTTACAAAAGGTCTCACTTATTTCATATCCAGGCATACAATATTCGAGAGATGGGCTCAGCACATAATTAATTATTAACATACCAAAAAATACAGTCCACTAAGTATTCAATTCAGACCACACATCTTACATTTTGGTCCTCGCGTGCCCGGAAATTGTATGTGAATTTTGGTCAAGAATTAAGTTGAAGAAATTATTTAGAACTTGGAAATTCCATGTGGTTATCTAAAGGGACATTTTGAATTCACAAATCCAAGTTGGTAACACTGCGGGACCTAGGAGCGCGCGTACGTATAAAGTTTTATATATTTCAATACTCAGCCCTTTCGGCAAATCACTCTAAAGATCTTTAATACATAATCCAATCTTTGATTCTTCCGTCTATTATTCCTTAATCACATTAACTCTCCTTTCCTTTATATTTGTTGTATTTTAGGGATTTTCAATTTGGTAGATTTATAGTTTGTATTTAAATTTTATAAATAACACAATCAATAACACAGATTGTGTTGGTATATATTTTACTTCATTAGATTCTTTATCCATTATCTTTCTATTTAATCTCTTAATTTCTAAGATTTCCATCTTAGCCCCATATGGAAAACAAATTATATTTTTTATTTCCTCATCTGACAATTCTGTATCTACCCCTCTTATAAATGCCCTTTCTTTGCAAAAGATATTTAGGAATATAAGATTTATACCCCTTCTCCTTAAGTATCACTGATTTCATTATTTTATTAGCAGAAACTGCGTTATTAAATTCAATTCTCAAACGGTTTCTTCCGACCTTTTTAATTATATCAATATTCTTAGAAACATCACGATGTTTAAGAGTAATCAACTTTCCCAGTGACATCGGATGTATTCTAGAAATACCATTTGTATCTTTACCGTACTTTCAAGCAATACTTGAAAAGGCCCTGAATCATCAATTTATTAGAAGGAAAATCTTATTTTACTTTATATTTTCGTTTTCTGTTTTATTTCATTTTGTATATTTTGTATACATCGTGTAAATAGTGTTTATTTGTAAATGAAATGGAAGACAATAGTTCGGGGCAAGTGGGCTTGCCGCCGGATATAGAGATGGGTGAAAATTTGCGATTGTCGATGCGATCAATGCATCAATTCTATATTGCATTAGATTGTCACTTTTTATTTCCATTTTTCGCAAATTTTCACCCATCTCTATATCCGGCGGCAAGCCCACTTGCCCCGAACTATTGTCTTCCATTTCATTTACAAATAAACACTATTTACACGATGTATACAAAATATACAAAATGAAATAAAACAGAAAACGAAAATATAAAATAAAATAAGATTTTCCTTCTAATAAATGAAAGTATATAATAAAAGAAAACTAAAAGTGAATAAGGTTGGAATAGAATGGATAGTATGTGTTAACACAGCGAGGTCACTGTGAACTTTACCCACGTCCGCACTCATGAGTGTTCAACACAGACAAAACAAAATTAATTAGAAATAAATAGATGGCCAAAATTCTGAGTTTCAAGAAAATTAGTAAACCGGAAGTGCGCTTTTACTGAACAGTTTGCCAGTTTTCATTGAATTTCATTAAATGTCGTACACTAATATAAAATTTGAAAACTGGAATAAGAGAAAGTTGTGTAAGTGTTTCACACCAGATTTTTTTCGTATTCAAGGGACCTCAAAAACAAGTATTCCTCGTGAAAACTCAATTTCGAAAATCTGGCCCGACGCAATACTTCCTCTTACTAGGAGTAAGTTAAAGTACAAAGAACGGCCGTTAAAATGCATACAAATTAGTCATTAGAATAAGTATGTCCTACGTCTAGACGTTTTTCCCTAATTGGCAAACAACTTACAGGGGAATGGATCTCAAGGGGGATAGGACAGAGTGCCTTGTGCTTCTCTGCTTGTAACTCCCCAAGTCAACCTCACCTCCACGTGGTGCGATCTGGGCACCTCCCTCGGGAGGTGGCAAACGAGGTACTGGCGGGAGCCGGAATAAACCCCTCTGGCTCCTCCCCTCCTTTTATCCCATCCTAGTCATCCTTCCCAACTCCTTTAGGTATCCCCACCCAAGCTGAGATGGGATGCGCGTCGAGGCTGAATGCGTACAGGGTGGTAAAACATGTGTGCGGTAGCGGTCACCTTGGGGAACCGGGCGAAACCCCATTGTATTGTTGCCTTCTCGTGGTATGGGGCACTGCCACGAGTGACGATTTAGCTCCTCCGACTCTCGTGGGAACAGTATGAACCCAAATTTCAATAAAAGTAGAGAAGGGAAGGGTGGGCGAGAGGAACAGAACTCGCCCAAACTGATTTCCCCTGCTGGTGGAGATCCCCAGGTTTCTGGGGTGAGACCAGTAGAGGAGATGGAACTGGGGGGTGACAGTATAAGTCTCCCCCAGAATGAAGCGGGGAGACAGGGTGAAGGGATAGCTGGGACAAGTGCAGGCACTTGTCCTTCAGCGAATGACCCCCTTCAGGGCGTCTCCCAGCAGTTTGGAGACATCCACATCTCGCCGAGAAAGCTCAGCGGCGCCGAGCGGAGAGAGGAGGCGAGGCGCAAAGCTGAGGCGGAAGGCAGGGCGTGGTTGTCGAAGAGACAGTGGAAGCGGTTGGCGAAGGAGAGGGCTGCTTCCAAGCAACCGACCCAGGTAGGTAGTGGGACGGCTCCGTCTTCCCTGGGGATGCCCGGCGGGAAGAGAAGGGAGGATGTCATCCCGGGAGGAAGGGTACATCCTCTCCGACTCCCAAGAGGGCTCCTAAACGGGGAAGATCGGAACTAAGCACTCCGAGCACGGGTCCGGGAACGAGTGGCACTAGGGTGCCAAAGAAACCTAAGGGCTCTGAGGAAGCGGCTGTGGCTTCCTTCAGAGATGCCCTTAGTAACATTCGCATGGCGGTTATTCCGGTGAATTATCCCGAGGTCCAATTGACGGAAGGTCAAGTGGAAGGGATACAGGCCGAGGTGGTCGCTAGAATAGTTGGCGAGGACGGTCCGCAATTCAGGGGCTGCTATCTGTCCAGAGGCGCCCTCATTGTCAATTGTGGCAATGAGGCAACGCGGGACTGGCTGGAGGCGGTGACCCCGACTCTCCGTATAGGGGAGAAATTGGAGCTGCGGACTCGTCTGGCCAAAGAGATCCTCAGGGCTGCCAAGGTGTCGGTGTGGGTGGCAGGTGCCCTGAGGAAGGCGTCTCCAACTGAGGTGCTGGAAAAGCTGCATTCACAGAATGCAGGTTTGGATACCTCAGAGTGGAGAATGATCAACAGGAAGGTGGAAGGCAGGGGGCAAACCCTGGTGTTCGAAATTCCTGAGGAAGTTCTGGAACACCTTAGAAAGTCCAACTTCGAGGCTTTTCTCGGGATGGACGTGGTGAAGTTCCGGATTGTCGCGAAAGCGAAAGATGATAGCTGAGGGGGAGACGAACCTCAAGAACCGATGGAGAGCCGTTCAGGTGAATCTCCATCACAGTAAAGGTGCGTCAGCTGCGCTATCAAACTACCTCATGAAGGAAGACATCGCCTTAGCCCTGATCCAGGAACCCTGGCTGGTCCGTGGAAGAATAGCGGGGCTGGGAGAACCTGCAGGTAAGATTGTCTATAATCGTAGCCTGGAAAATCCTAGAACATGTATGTATAATAGGAAAGATGTTACCTTTTTGCTGCTGAATGACTTCTGTTACAGAGATCTGACGGCGGCTAAGGTGAGACTACGCATGGGAGGCGGCTTCAAGGACTTTGTCTGTGCGTCGGCCTACCTTCCATACGACTCAACAGAGCCACCACCTTCAGAAGAAGTATACAAGCTGGTAGCCTTCTGCAAGGATGGTGGACTGGAACTACTGATCGGATGTGATGCCAACGCCCATAACGAGGTGTGGCGCAGCACAGGAACCAATCAGAGAGGTAAGTCGCTCTTGGAATTTATCTTAGCTAATAACTTATGCTTGATAAACGAGGGTGAAGAACCCACCTTCTTTAACGTTAGGCGCAGAGAGGTGATCGATCTAACCATCGCTACTAATTTTATGTCGACCTTGGTAAGAAACTGGCATGTGTCTAAGGAACCCTCACTGTCGGACCATATGTACATAAGGTTTGACCTCCTGTCTGACTGTGGCCAACTGTGGAGCTACAGGAACCCTAGGCGTACAGACTGGGAATTGTATCGACAGGACTTGGACCTCAACATTAAAAACATTAAACAGAACTATGCAACTGGTAATGACATCGAGGATGCGGCAGATCAACTGCAGAAGATTATCCTTGATGCGTACCAGGAGAACTGCGCGGAGGTTGTGAGGTCATCCTCTAGGAAGCTCAGCTGGTGGAATAATCAGCTGGCCAGCCTCCGTGCTAAGGCAAGGAAGATGTTTAATGCAGCGAAGAGGAGAGGCTTGTGGGAGGAGTACCGCAGAACCCTTACCTCTTACAATATGGCCATTAGGAAAGCCAAAAGGGACTCGTGGAGAAAGCTATGTGAAGAGGTCGAAACGACCTCGGAAGGAGCTAAGCTCCACAAGATATTATCTAAGGTGCCGGTTAATCCAATCGGAACTATGAGGAAACCGGATGGTGACTTTACGGAGTCCGAAAGAGACACTCTGGAACTATTGATCCAGACGCACTTTCCGGACTCACAGGTGACGCTAGCGAGAAGGGGAGATGAGGACTTGGGGGATCTCGGCCTTCGGCGGGGGTCCAGGGAGGACTGGTCTGTAGCCAAAAGCTGCGTCACTTACAATAAGGTAAAGTGGGCAATTAACCACTTTAAACCATTTAAGTCACCAGGACCTGACGGAATATTCCCTGCCTTGTTACAGAAGGGTGGGGAAACTCTTACTCCTATACTATGCAGGCTGATGAGAGCATGTTTGGGTCTCAACCATGTTCCTAGAACATGGAGGTCTGTAAGAGTACTATTTATACCGAAGCCTGGGCAAAGACCGCACTCCCAGGCTAAGGCATATAGACCGGTCAGTCTTTCCTCATTTATGTTGAAAGTTCTGGAAAAACTGGTGGACCTGCAAATTAGAGAGGTGGTGCTGGGGCGATATCCTCTGCACCCTGCACAGCATGCCTACCAGTCGGGGAATTCCTGTGAGTCGGCTCTCCATTCTCTTGTTGGAGAACTGGAGGTGTCGGTACATGGCAGGGAAACAGCGGCGGGTGTGTTCTTGGACATTGAGGGTGCGTTCAGCAACACGACCTTCTGCCTTATTACTCAGGCGTTAGAAAGGCGCGGTGTCAGTAGACCCATCGTTAGATGGATCGACAGTGTGCTTAAAACTCGGAGGATTATAGCAAGCCTATGTGAAGCTTCGCTAGAGATTGCGCCCACAAGGGGCTGCCCGCAGGGTGGGGTTTTATCCCCGCTTCTGTGGTGCATGGTTGTGGATGAACTGTTGGAGAAGCTTAGTGGTACTGGATGTTCCGTGCTAGGCTACGCTGATGATATAGTGGTGGTAGCCAGAGGCAGGCACGAATCTACAGTCAGGGAGCTCCTACAAGAGGCGCTTAGGCGCATAGAACAATGGTGCAGTAGAGTGGACCTTGGGGTAAATCCACAGAAAACCACTCTTGTACCGTTTACTAGGAGGAGGGATATTGAGGAATATAAGGCAATGTCCCTCTTTGGGAAGACACTGGATGTGTCGGATAGAGTCAAGTATCTGGGGGTTATCCTAGATACCAGGCTCACATGGAACGCACATCTAGAATATATAGTGCAGAAAGCTAAAAAGTCGCTATGCTGTGCTACAAGGGCCTGTGGGAAGTCATGGGGGCTAACTCCAAGGATGACCCACTGGATATATACTCGGGCCATTATACCGGTCATAACTTATGGCGCGGTGGTATGGTGGCCTAAGACGGAACAGGAGACAGCCAAGAGATGCCTCAGTGGGGTACAGAGGCTGGGGTGCCTCCTCATTACGGGCGCCTTTAGAAGTGCTCCGACATCTGCGCTGGAGGTGCTGCTGGGCTTGGCACCGCTGCACTTGTTAGTGCAAGCGGAGGCGAGGGCCAGTGCACTTAGACTGCGCAAAAATGGTCTTTGGAGGCAGTGCGGCTCCTTAGCCAAACATTTGGACATATTGCTAAAGGTTAACCCAGGCCCTGTGACAGACGTGGCCCAGGATAGCATGTGTCCAACATACAACTTCGAGGTTCCATTTCGGGTGTTCCTAGGTTCTAGGGCGGAATGGTCCAAGGGGTGGGAAAAACTCTATCGGACAGGGCCTCTGTGGTTTACAGATGGCTCTAGGATGGAGTGCGGGACTGGAGCGGGAGTGTATGGAATGGGCCCAGAGGTGTCTATTGAGAAGCCTCTGGGCAGGTATTCCACGATATTCCAGGCTGAAGTGTTTGCTATTAAGGTCTGTGCCGAGGAGAACCTGCGTAGAGCCCCAAGGGGCAAGGTCATACGCATTTGCTCGGACAGTCAGGCTGCACTGAAAGCCTTAGAAGCTCACAGAACTACCTCATCCCTGGTTAAGGAATGTCGAGAGGCATTGTCGAGACTCTCCAGGCACAACAAGGTGCAGCTGTTGTGGGTGCCTGGACATGCAGGGGTTGAGGGTAATGAGACAGCTGATCAACTGGCCAGGAACGGGGCTAACACTCCGTTCATTGGTCCAGAGCCGGTCCTGGGAATAACTGGCGGAGCAATTCGTGCAGCGATTAGAGAGTGGGATCGCAGTAAGCATGAAGAGCTCTGGAGGAGAAGCCCGGGTGCTATACACAGTAAAAGGATGATGCCAGGACTGTGTAAACGAAGAACCCGAATGACCCTTGGTCTGAGTAGGAGCCAGATTCTCTGGTGACGGGACTGTTTACGGGTCATGGCAGGTTCAGGAAACATCTGTACAAGGTAGGACTCATCCGAGCGGAACCCTTGTGCAGACTATGTCAGGAAGAGGAGGAAACGGCCTCCCACCTGTTGTTCGATTGCGTAGCAATAATCAGATTGAGGTATGAAACCTTCGGTACTTTGCGACCTGAGGAGATAGTAGCTCAAAACGACCTGGTGATGAAGGCCCTGAAACTCCGTAAGGAGGGAGGGTTTGTCTACTAGGAACCATCGGGGGTGGCACAATAAGCCTCTGTTGGCTGCAGTGCCGGGACATGGCCCACCCGAGATAGGATAATAATAATAATACAGGGGAATCCTCCGTCGTCACCTAGGATTTTGACTTCACCAAAGAAGCCATCATCAATCATCCCACTATGAGTAAACCAGTCCAGATAACAAACCTTGTGATATATCCGATGGCAATGGTGTACGAAATACTGCCCAACTAAGACCTGGTTCAGTATCTGCATTTATCTGATGTGGACGTAACCATTGTACAACTCTATTATCTTTCACATCGTGGCCATTGTAGTAGAGTGATTTTGGTGCTGGTGGAAATGAGTCATCAACAAATGGTTCATCATTCTGGAAAAAGAATAAGGTAAATATATAGCAGTTTTTACTTGAATAAAATTTCATAATATATTGTCTACAAGACAATGCACAAGAACACCGAAACATTTCAAATTTAAAGTCATTTAAGGGGGCTTTTAGGGAAAAGTAGGGTTATGTTTCCCTCTAAAGTGCTATCATAAGTGATTATACAATTCTACCATCTAAACAAAATTAATTAGAAATAAATAGATTGCCAAAATTCCCGAGTTTCAAGAAAATTAGTAAATTAGTCTTTGCTGAACAGTTTTTTTTTCAATTTTCGGGATTTTCTCCATAAAAACATCGACGAATTTCATTAAATTTTGCTATACTCCTTACGAATCTCAATATTGTGGAGGGTTCTAGAGAGGAGAATATATTCTCGTCATCTTATTGGTAACTACCCACGCTCCTAAATCTTCTCTAGGTGATAGCGTCGCAGTCTGTAACGAGAGGTATCGGAGTTTGTTCCGCCACCCTCCCCTGCAGAATCTGCACGTGCTATCACTCTCCAAGCCCAGCTTCATGAGCCCAGGTGTTCTATGAGTCTACAGTGCCCTGTGAGGAAACCCGTAAGAATGCTTTTTGGATTGTAATCTCCCAAGCAGATCTTTGCCTGCCTCAGTCCCAGGAGGGAGTTCCCAGAGTTGCGTCCTCCTCACCTTCTCCTCTTTCTTAAGTTCTCCTAAGAAGAAACTGGTCGCTGACCCTACGAAAGAGTTCAGGCCCCAAGAGTGGGGATGCAGTGCCTCTCTTTGCCAGAGCGTCGGCCATCTCATTTCCTTCAATGCCCACATGCCTTGGCACCCAAAAAAAAGGTGACTTTATTCCACCTACCCAGGTCATTGAGTTTGCCTAAGCATTTCCAAACCAACTTAGAGCTGATAACACATGAGCTCAGCGTTCTAATGACTGCATGGCTATCGGAAAAAATAGCAATTTCCTGATTCCGAATTTAGTATACTAACTATAAAAGTTTTCAGTCACAATTTTGTAAGCTGCAGTAAGAGAAAGTTGTGTGATTGTTTCAAACCAGATCAATTTCCCAAAATTTGACAACTCCGAAAAAAGTCATTTCAGAAATGTATTATAAATAGATTTTATTAATTTATTACCTGGGTACAAAACTTAATAATTGTATTCCATTTATCCAAAGCATCTGTCTCTTCAATTTGCCTTAATCTTTCCACAAGTTCTGATTCTTTTTTAGCTGAAGATGTTGATGGTACTACCAGTGGTACAGGTGTGGTTAATAAACCAAATGGTGCACCACGACAACTATGGCACATTTCACATTCAGAAGCTGTACCAAGATTTTCATAAGTACAATGAATACATTGCCACATTCTTGATGATTCTTCAGAATTATTTGAATCACTACTTGAACCAGATTTACGAATATTACGTCCAGCTTTCTGTAATTAAATAGATTCGATGTTAAAACTCAATAATTTTATTTAAGACACTTTTATACAATTGATTTTTTTAAGTTTAGGCTTAAATCGACAAAGAGTGGCGCATTCTGTAGGTAATTTTTTTTTTTTCTTGTACCCTTGTAAAATCTTGTACCCTTGTACCCTTTCTAAATATCTTAAATAAATTAGATGTCCGCAAAGGGGTATTTGCATGCAGCTATGATGGCATATCACACGTCAGAATTGTTTCCTGCTATCCGCAAGGAACGCTAAGACGTATCTTCAAACGAAGCCAACCAAGGGTTGGGGTTAAAATATCGTCCTGCTTCCCCTACCACAGGTGTCTATACTGAAGGCAAAAAAATGACAGTGGACGCCCCATTCTATCACCATCTTCAAGATCGAAGACACACAGTTAATTTTGCATAATCTCTCATTTAGTTTTCTCTCCTCGTCTCTTAATCTCTTAATTAAGGCAAGTCATCAGAAGTGTAGGTGTATATATTAATTATAGTGCTGTAGTCATAACATTTGGTTTAATTAATTAATTAATTGTAAACCCCTGAAACTCCCACTACATTCTGATGTGATAACGTTCACACAGTTACACTTGGGGAGTAGTGACCCCACGGGTTACCACAGCTCAGTACTCCCATGCACTTCGTCAGAACAGTACATAAATACACTTAAGACTACATGCACTCTACCCTTTATAGTCAAGGACAAACACAGCACACAAACTAGGGGTCTCCTCACTAGTTAATTAGCGTAAGCCAAGGGAGAAGGGTAGCGATTAGCTCAGTGGTAGCGCGCTGGACTAGCAACGCGGAGATCCCTTAGATATTCTCTTCCTACGAGAGCCTCTACAGTTCACTGTCCGGTGATGAGCAGTGTTGTCTGCAGCAAGAGAACACTACTCGGAGGCGCCGGCAGTGCACTGAGAAGGGCTCCGGGCGCCAATGACCATAGATATTGACGCGCCTTAAATTACAAATAAAATTTAATCAATTTTAGTGATACCTGTTTAGGTATAGCGCCACCGCCGGCATGTATTAACTTTTGTTTACCATGGCGAGGCGATGGACTTCTAGCCGCATTACCACTGCCAGAACTATTTTTACCAACATCAATTACACGCAACCGTGCTGAATGCGGTGCAGTTGGTTGGCCATGTTGTTGTTGATTGGTTGATGAACGTGCTTTACAAGCTTGACAAAGTTGTGTATCCAATGGATTACGTAACGTACACTGCCAACAAGTCCAAAATTCACCTTTACGCAAGGTCATATCACGTGTTGAACTTACGCTACGCAATTTTGATCCACCACAGACTACACAAGCTTTTGATGTACCACAATTGACAAGTGTGCATTTCCTAGAAAAATAATAAATAAATTCTGACATGAAACACTCACATGACTTTCTCTTACCGCAATTTACATAGTTATAACTGACAAATTTTCTTCTAAGAATTTTTACTAAATTTAACTGACTTTAAATTTGAGCATGACAAAGTCCAATAAGCTAAACATACCCATGATGATGATGTCAAAGCTATGCAAAAAATAGAACTAAAGAGCCTTGTGTTTAGGAGGTAAGAAACCAGATTAGTCTGGTGACAGGCCTTTTTCTCACGAGGCACGATAGGTTCAAAACAATTAGTATATCAAATTTAATGAAATTCATCAAGAGTTTTTAATGGAGAAAATTGCAAAAACTGAAAAAACAAGTTCAATAAAAACCACTTCCGGTTTACTAATTTTCATGAAACTCGAAAATTTTGGCAATCAATTTAATTTTTTAATTAATTTTGTTTAGATGGTAGAATTCTATAAATCAACTATGATAGCACTTTTAGAGGAAAAACCTAACCCCATCATCCCGCCCCCAAAAATGCCCTTAAATGAATTTTCCCAGAAAAATGTTGCAAATAAAAGTTGTATCTCTTTATATGTGTAGTTGATATTTTAAGTTTAAAGAAAATCGTTGAAACCAAAATCGTAAAATGGCACTTCCGGTTGATCGATTTTTTACGAAAAGCTTATAATCAGGCTTATAATCGTGGCAGCATTTTAACGAAATATAAAATTCTGCGATTTTTCGTTTTTTCTGATACGCTGTCACTCACACACACACACACAAATTGCTGAAAACCACTTTTTTGGTCTCAATTGACCTTAAAACGGATATTTCCGGTTAAAACTTGATATGGAATATTTGACACGATTACAATACTTCCTCTAAATAACAAGAGAAAGTATAAAAAAAGAAGACGCACTTCCGGTTGGTGAATTTCATCTGAAAGTTTCGAACTTCTTACAAAATTGTTCATTTTTTAAATTCCCTAAAAGAAATAAACAAAAATAACATACATACCTGCAGGTCCAATCTGTATCCATGTCAAGCGGAAATTTAAAAGGCCTTAAATTATTTGGTTGCTCTTTACGTGGTGTATATCTTACAGAATCTTTAGTTACAGTAATTAGACTAGGCTCAGTTAATGATGGTGGACTACGTACAGACCAACAGATATCACAGTTGTCGGACATCAAAGGATTATAGGCGTAGGAACACTTAATACAAGTCCACATTCTTTCCAAATCGTTGTCCTGAAAAAAAAAAAATACAACACCCTGGTGTGAACATAAATATAGAGAAGTGGCTATGCCACTGAAGAAGCACTCATTTGCAATATGGGCAAATGGTGGTTTCTAGCAAGCCACTAGACGCGGTCTCAAGTGGAAATTCAAGTATCAGAGACATTTTCCGTGATAGCCTGCTTCTTTTTGTGGTCATCGACCGGTTTCGGCCGTTCGCCCACCATCAGGATGTTTTTGTTAAACAGTGTAATAACATAGACTTGCACAGAGCAAATACAGTTGATACACTCACAGTTAATTACACTGTTTAATAAAAGCATCCTGATGATGGACGAACGCCCGAAACCGGACGATGACCACAAAGGAAGTAAACTATCACGGAAAATGTCTCTGATGCTTTCCAGCTCGGCGGAACCAACCACCACAATAACGGGAACTCAAGTGTTTGTCATGCAAATAGCTACGAAAACTTTCAGGTTTTTTTTTTTAATTCAAGGCGTGTAAACAACATCTATGGTCATTTGCGCCCGGAATCTTCTCCCGTGCACTGTCGGGCCTACAGACAGTGTTCTCTCGTTACAGACAACACCGTCCATCACCACCGGAAGTGAGCTGTAGAGGCACCTAGGAGGTGAAAAACTAAGGGTACTAGAGCTCTGGACTCGAAGCCAGGTATTCCTCCGCGTTGCTAATCCAGCGCGCTACCACTGAGGTAATCCCTTCCCACCCAAAAGATTTAAATTTTATACTGTAACTTTTTATTTAATAATTTTTATGAATTCACAAATTCTTTTTTTTTTCCCTTCGAATGACTTCGGCTAGTCAGCCGTTTCTACAACGCGCAGCCCAGCATAAAATTTTAGGCTACTGTGGCGACTGATGATTTTATCATTTTGTTGGATATTGTTGGAAAAATTGCGCCCAGATGTGTCCCGGTTGTACAGTTGAAAAAGTCTATGGGTGCTAATGGCAATCAAATATTGGACGCGCCTTAATTAACTGATTAATAAATAACTAACCTTAATACAAAAAATATTTTTGAGATCAACTGGATCTGTAGCAGAATTTGGAAGTCCATGACCTGTATTAGTTGGTGTTGTTGTCATCGCAGGATATTCCCCAGGTTCGGATATTCCAATATATGAATAACGTGTTGTAACATCGGACGATTTTCCAGAGATCAATTGTACATTTAGGTTACTAACGGAACCATGGACTAGCGTACTATTCTCTTGTACATCTTCTTCAACCAAACTTTTATTAAGGTTATCCTTATTTTCAGATTTTACTACCTGGAAAAAGGGAAATATTTTTGGAGTGAAACACTAACACGTCACGTCTTTCTCTTATTGTAAATTAATAAAATTTAATTAACAAATATTCATTAAAATTACAATATTAACAAATGCATAGTTAGGCTATGATAAGATATATACCTGGCCTGTGTCAACACTGACCCAAGTTTGTGGTAGCCAGGGATTGAAATCAATAATTATTTATATTTTGTAAAAAAATTATATCAAGACTTTTTTTTTTTGTATCTAAAAATCATTTTTAATTTCTCTTATACTCCTAGTAAGAAGAAGTATTGTAATCGTGTCAAATTTTCGATATCAAGTTTTCGAAATATTCGTTTTGAGGTCCCCTGATTCCAAAAAAGTGGTTTTTAGCAAATGGTGTGTGTGTGTGTGTGTGTGAACAGCATAGCTCAAAAATGAAAAACCGTAAAAAGTTCAAACTTAATATTCCCGTTTAGGTATCACCTTGGGGTCCGACAGTAGAGCATCTGTCAAAATTCCACAACCGGAAGTACCACTATACTGAATGTTGCTTTTTTTACTTTATTGTGATTTTCTCAAAATTGGCTCCGACGATTTTCTTGAAACTTGGTATATCAGTTACACATACAAAGAGCTACAACTTTTATTTAAAATATTTCTTTGTGAAAATTCATTTAAGAGCACTTTTAGAAGAGGGGTGGGGGTTATGTTTTTCTGTAAAGTGCTATCATAGTTGCTTAAGCAATTCTATCATCCAAACCAAATTAATTAGAAATAAATAGATGGCCCAAATTCCGAGTTTCAAAAAAATTAGTAAAGCGGAAGGGCGCTTTTATGCAGTTTTTTGAGTTTTCGACGAATTTCATTAAATCTGGTACACAAACTATAAAATTTGTCAGTTACAACTTTGAAAACTGGAAGAAGAGAAAGTTGTGTGAGTGTATCACACCAGATTTTTTTGTATAGAGAAATCATTTTTTATTTTTCTCTTACTCCTAGTAAGAAGTATTATCGTGTTAAATTTTCGATATCGACTTATCACCGGAAATAACCGTTTTGAGGTCCCCTGAGTCCAAAAAGTGGTTTTTTAGCAAATGGTCTGTAGGCGTGTGGGTATAATAACTATATATATATATAGTATGTATGTGACAGCGTAGCTCAAAAATGAAAAAATCGTAGTAAGATCAACTTGATATTCCGTTTTAGGTATCACCATGGGACTACAGTAACTTTATCTATCCCAAATTCGGAATATCAGCTACACCTAACAAAAGAGCTATAACTTTTATTTGAAACATTTCTCCGGTAAAATTCATTTAAGGGCACTTGGGGGGGGGGTCCTCTAAAGTGCTATTTTAGTTTATTATGACAATTCTGTCATCTAAATAATATTAATTACAATTTAATATGTGGTTGAAATTCCGAATCTGAAAAATCGGATGACCGGAAGTGCGTTTTTACTGAAATGTATTTTTCAATTTTCTGGTATTTTCTCGAAAACTGCTCCAATGATTTTCTTTAAACTAAGTATGTGAACTGCGCATATAAAGAGCTACAACTTGACTGAAATATTTCTCCTGATAATGTCATTTAAGGAGGCTTTTGGGGGTGTGGTGGGGTTATGTTTTTCTCTAAACTGCTATCATAGTTGATTATACAATTTTACCATCTAAACAAAAATTAATTAGAAATAAATAGACGGCCAAAATTCCGAGTTTCAAGAAAATTAGTAAACCGAATGTGCGCTATTACTGAACAGTTATTTTTTTTTTCCAGTTTTCTCTATCAAAACACCGACGAATTTCATTAAATGTGGTACACTAACTATAAAATTTATCAATTTCAATTTTGAAAACTGGAGTAAGAGAAAGTTGTGTGTGTTTCACACCAGATTTTTTTTGTATTTATATTAATATTTGAAACTTTTATTTTCTAGTCACAAACTATCAAAAAATCATACCATGTGGGTTACTTTTTTAATAAAATAAATCTATAATAAATAACCGTTATTCCATGACGAGTGAATAGTTAAAGTGGGGCTTACTAACGCGAATTAATTTTTCAGTTATAAAAGTAACTCTTATATTCACAATCCCTGGTGGTGGCAGTTTAAAAACATAACTGACATGGACTTGTGTCTGCTCTGTCTGGCATAAAGAATATACCATGGGCCAAGGACCCCTCTGAGCGGGGAACTAAGGCCAGAGTGTTTAGGGCCAAGGACCACATATTTTCTTCGAACTAGTAATTTTTGGCAACACATTTCAATTCTAATTAATATTTACATAGATAATAATGAAATCATACAAGAAAGGTTTTTGTTTTTATTTTATTTTAAACCCGATGTTTCGGCAAACATTGTGTGCCACCTTCAAGGGGTCTCTATAAAGAAAAAAAATCTGGTATGGAACATTTACACAACTTTTCAAAATTGTAATTGATAAACATTATAGTTAGTATACCACTAAATTTAATGAAATTTGTCCGGTGTTTTTATTAGAGAAAATCGCAAAATCTGAAAAAACAAAGAACTGCACTTCCGGTTTACTAATTTTCTTGAAAGTCAAAATTTTGGCAAATCTATTTATTTTTAATTAATTTTGTTTAGGATGGTAGAATTGTATAATCAACTATGATAGCATTTAGTGGGAAAACATAACCTCATCCCACCCCAAAAAAAACTCCTTAAATGACGTTACCCGGAGAAATGTTTCAAATAAAAGTTGTAGCTCTATATGTGTGTAGTTTTAAAAGAAAAACCGTTAAGAGCTATTTTCGGAGCAAATCCCAAAAAAACTGAAAAAAAAAAAAACCTTTTTTAGTAAAGTGGCATTTCCGGTTGATTTTTTTACGAAAAGCTTATTCTCAGGTCACCTAGTCGCACTTAAACGAAATATTAAGTTTGAACATTCTGCGATTTTTTGATATATACTCTCTCTCTCTCTCTCTCTCTCTCTCACACACACAGGCACACAGATAAATTTCTAAAAAAAAAACTTTTTTTTTGGACTTAGGAGACCACCTCAAAACGGATATTTCTGATGAAAATTCCGGATATCAAAATTTTGGCACGTTTACAATACTTCCTCTTACTAGGAATAAGAGAAAATATAAAATTTAATTGAATGTGTCTCGAGATCTTCTTTTTTTTAAGGTGTGTCAAAATTTAAAAAGGGATTAGGCGCCCGGAGAATTCTCAGTGATCTCAGGGTTGCCCCAACACTGTCCATTGCTGGAGATAGTCAGCTGTAGAGGTACGTAGAGCCCAAGAAGTGTTCGAAATCCAGTACTTTACCACTAAGCTAATCCCGCCTCTTTTAAGTAATCCTATATTATCCTATGCACCTACACATTCGTTTTGTTTTCCCCACAATGAGGATTTCCCCACCAAACTAACCATCCTTATATCCCCCAAGTACATCATATCAATCAAAATTTTTTATTTTTTCCCTCCATACATCTGCCGAGCTTCTTCAGGTACTAGACCATAATCCTGTCATGTCCTCTTCTACTATCTTTCTCCATCTTAATTTTGGTCTCTCTTTTCCTCCTTTTTTCCAGGGACTATTCCATCACCTGTTAGGGGATCCTTGGCTTATCCATTCTGAGGGTATGGCCGTACCATTCCAGCCTCCTTTCCGTTCTTCTCTTGGAGGATGTCCTTCTTTATATCCACAGCCTTTCTTATTTCTGTGTTTCTGACCCTCTCTAATCTTGATTTTCGGGCAGATCTTCTCCAGAAATCCATTTCCATGGCGAGCAGTTTTTTTTTCTTGGCATCCAGTCCATAATTTCACTACCGTAAAGTATTACACTTTCAACTATTGAATAGTAAATTAACTTTTTAACAATCGGTAGTATGTTACTGCTCCATAATAACGTATTTAGTAACCCAATGGCCCTGCGCCCTTCTACCATCCTCTTTGCCATTTTCTTTTCCTGATCCTCCATCTACCTGTAGGATAGAACCCAAGTACTTAATTTCCCGAACAGAACTAATTAAATTGCCCTCGATTTCTAGTGGTTCCTCTGTATTCTTGGTCATGTACACGCTTTTCTTATAATTTATCTTCAGGCTCCAATTTTTGTATTCGCGGGCTAACCCTAAACATATAAATGTGGCGTCCTCGGTGTCTTCAAGGATAATAACCTGATCATCTGCGAAAAACAGATTGTGTATATAGTTATTATCACTTAATTTTAACCCTATCGGGCTACAGCTTCGAGACCATTTCCTAAGTACCACGCCCACAAAGATTTTGAATAAAGTAGGGAAGAGGCAGCAACCCTGAAGAAGACCTTTTGTTGTTGTTTTACTTCTGATTAAGCATTTTCCACTTTCTCCTGGATATGGTTAACGTAATAAATTCTTTGGAGGATGTTTATTATTGGCTTACTAATAGAGACAATCTCCAGTGCTTCCCACAGCTTTGTGCGGGGCAAGTCCATCAGGGGGTTCCAAGTCAATCAGGACAAGGCCAATGTCTTTATCTTTGGCATCACATTTCTCTAGGATTTGTTTCAGGGAGAATAAAATGGTCGATATTCACCCTGAATATTATATACATTCGTATATAATAACTAATTAACAACAAATTAATATAAATATAATACCTCATTTGATAAAAATTCAGAATGTGACCTCCTATATACTGGCTGTACCCATAGATGGTCTGATGAACGTGTCTTATCCCAGTCAGGTACAGAAATTACCATAGATGATCTTGGAAGTGAATGCCCAGGTGATGATACAGGTATTGTACTTTTACGAGGAGTTTCACAAACCTAAACACAAAAAAAGAAAATTAATTATTTTTTATTTAAAAAAAAAAAAATCTGGTGTGAACACTCACACACTTTCTCTTATTTCTGTTAATACAGTTATATGTACAAATTATATGTAATAAATTATACAGATGTAGTAAACATACCAAGTTAAAAAAAAATATATACAGGCAGTCTGGACATAGTGAAATCATTAATTAAAAATTAATAAAATTACTAACATACAATAAATTTAAGGAGACAACTCTATGTAATGGGGATCATGCTGACATTTTGTAGAGTCTGTAAGACAGAGGAGGTAACACTCACCCATCTTATGACAGATTGTCTGGGTTATGAGGAGATTAGGTTCAGGACCATTGGTCTGTGGAAGAGCTTAGGCTATTTCCCCTTAAAGTTATTATCCGATTTGTTCGGACTGCGGTGAATCTTAGATGGCTTAGACCGGTCTGGATATTTGTTCTGCCGGTTTATTGTTGTTTTTCTTGGGATAGCTATATGGGACCAGTGGGGCTTTGGATAGCGTAGAGTTTGGTCCCTCCCCACAGACCAAAAATATTAATAATAATAGCATATAATAAAGGATAACCAAACAAGAACCTACCTTCAAATAATCGAGTAAAAAAAATCATATCAACGATCGATACCAGCAATAATAATTATATATCGATTAATCGATAATATAAGCCCAATATAAAATAAAAATTAAAAAAAGTCTTACATAATATCATTCATAATTATCAAGTCTTTAATATATTATATTAAATTTAAACAATTATCATCCAAAATTTAACATTCACTTATAATAAAGTCTAGTACAAATATATACAGTGAACACTTACCCCCCCCCCATTGATGAACAATATAAAATAAAGACTGTGTGGTCGGGGGGGGGGGCAACCTACTAAATCTTGGTAGAGTCGTAAACGACTACACGGTGGTTGATCATATTCTGGCCCAGTAGAGCGCTCTAAAAACACTGAACTACAATAAAAAAATCTGGTTTGAAACACTCACACAACTTTCTCTTACTCCAGTTCTCAAAATTATTGACAAATTTTATAGTTTGTGTACCAAATTTTATGAAATTCGACGAAAACTGAAAAAACTGTTCAGTAAAAGCGCACATCCGGTTTACTAATTTTCTTGAAACTCAGAATTCTGGCCATCTATTTAGTTCTAATTAATTTTGTTTGGATGATTGAATTGCATAATCAACTATGGTAGCACTTTAGAGAAAAGCATAAACCCCACCCCTACCCTAAAAGTACCCTTAAATGAATTTTCCCAGAGAAATGTTATAAACAAAAGTAGTAGATCTTTGTATGCTTAATTTATATATGAAGTTTCCAGAAAATCGTCGGAGCCATTTTTGAGAAAATCGCGAAAAAGTGGAAAAAATCATTTAGTAAAGTGGTAAAAAGTAAACACATTTCCGGTCATCTGATTTTTTCAAACTCGGAATTTCAACAACATGTTTAATTGTAATTAACATTATTTCGATGACAGAATTATGTAATAATCTGAAATAGCACTTTAGAGGAAGCCCGTGACCTCCCCTCCCACAATAGTACCCTTATTAAATCAATTTTTGCAGAGACATATTTCGAACAAAAGTTGTACTCTTTGTATGTGCAGTTGATATACCAAGTTTCAAGAATTTCGTGGAGCCATTTTTGAGAATATTAACTAAAAACAACTAGTAAAAAAGGAAAAAAACTAGTAAAGTGATACTTCCAGTTGAGGAATTTTGTCAGTTAACGTACTGTCAGATCAGATCCCATGGTGATACCTAAACGGAATATCAAGTTTGAACGTTTTACGATTTTCCATTTTTGAGCTATGCTGTTTACATACACACTCACCACACACACACACACACACACACACACACACACACACACACAGAACCGTTTTCTAAAAACTACTTTTTTGGACTCAGGGGCCCTCAAAACGGATATTTCCAGTGAAAACTCGATATCGAAAATTTGATAGGATTACAATTCTTCCTGTTACTAGGAGTAAGAGAAAGTAAAAATCTGAAATTAATCCGAAATATATATATATATTTTTTAAATATTTCAAATAAAAGTAATACATGTTTATCTGTGAAGTTAAACATACCAAGTTAAAGGAAATTGTTACAGTTAAAAAAAATCCAAAAAAAAAGGCAAATTTCTATTCTAGAAGGTAACCTAATTTCTTCAAATTCTATCAATACTTATAAAATTATGTAGGTAGTAAAAATCATATATTATACTGAATTTGGTACATTAGAAGAAAGCAACATAACGCTACTGTTCCCCCACAGAATCCCCTCCCCCAAAATCAATTTTCTCCAGAAAATATTTCAAATAAAAGTGATAAGTATTTACTGTATTTGAAGCCCGCAAGGAGTATCTGTTGCATGAAGTTACTTGGGAAGTAGCGACCCCACGGGTTACCACAGCCAGTACTCCATACACTATCAGAACAGTACACAATACACTTAACTACATACACTCTACACTTAACAGACAAGGACAAACACTGTACACAAACTAGGGCCTAGTTAATTGGCGAAAACCCAAGGGAGAGGGAAGGGATTAGTTCAGTGGTAGCGCGCTGGACTAGCAACGCAGAGGTTCCGAGTTCGAATCCATGCTGTCATTAGTTTTTTTTCTTCCTAGAAGCCTCTACAACTCACTGTCCGGTGATGGGGAGTGTTATCTGTAGCTAGAGAACGTTACTTGGAGGCCAGCTGTGCACTGGAGAAGGTTCCGGGGGCACAATGAATCTTTCAGGTCGCAGTGCAATAATCCCATACAACAATCTACAATCTACTGTATTTAAACTGTTTAAAAAAAAAAAATCATGTCGGATCCATTTTGTAGAATCTGTAACACAGAGGAGGAAACACCCACCAAATCTTATGACAGGTTGCTTGAGTTGTGAGGAAATTAGGTTGGTCGGAACAGGATGGCTGTGGAAGAGCTTAGGCTATTTCCCTTTAAGATTATTGTCCGATTTGTTCGGACTGCGGTGAATCTTAGATGGATTAGATCCGGGTCTGGATATTTGTTCTAGATCCGGTTTGTTTGTTGTTTTTCTTGGGGTGGCTATATGGGGGCGCAGTAGGGCTTTGGATAGCGTAGTGTTTTGGTCCCTCCTTACAAATAAATAATAAAATAATAAGTAAAAATATTAAATACTTACCTCACAACGACTAGTCTCCCCAGAATTATATAATGTACATCTTGCACAAGACCATACATGAACTAAATTGCTGATCGTATCCGCTGGGTGCAATAGCAATGAGGAAGGTCTACGTGGTTGTGTATATTTCTTATGAACAACTGAACCATTTGATAGGCTGCGACTAACTTTTGATTTTACCCTCTCATATACCGAAAGTGATTGCCTCTTTGGAGATTTGGTGGCACCAACTACATCAGCATCAATTATCCTACTCACCGATACTTCTTCCTGAACAAAAAAAAAAAAAAAAAGATTAAAAAAAATTTGGTGTTAAAGATGACTCAAAAGACTTTTTCTTACTGTGCAATTTGCATAAATACGAAGGGTCATTCAATAAGTAACGAGAAAAATCGCTGTAGCTCAGAAATGGTTTGTTTAATCAATACAGTAGTTTCAGTGCGTCAAGTTTCTTATCAGCTGTTCGAAAGTATATGGTAAGCATTATCTCAAATATATTCAGTTAACAATGACGAGATCGCTCAAGCATTGCACCTAAGAACAACGCTCAGTGATTAGATTTTTAGTTGCAGAAGGTACCAAAAGTAGTGAAATCCACGAAAGAATGTTGTGAAAGTGTACGGGAATAATTGTTTGAACCGTTCGAACGTTTACAAATGGGTAGAACAGTTTAAAAGTGGCCATGTAAGTGTTTGTGTCGAGCAACAAAGTGGACGACCGGTTGAATTGCAACTTCCTCCCTTGAATCACGCATTAACGCGTTAATTCAGGACAACAAGCGTATTACTGATGAACTGATAGCTGAAGAAGTGCACGCGAGTGTTGCGAACTGTCCATAACATTATTCAGAATAAATTGCAGTACAGGGAAAACTTATGCGAGATGGGTTCTAAGACAACTTAAGGACGTCCACAAAAAAAGTGCGGTGGGAGATCCTTCCACATCCCTCCTATAGCCCTGACCTCGCCCCATCGGACTTCCATTTGTTTAGACCCCTTAAAGAGGCTCAACGTGGGAAACATTTTCAATCCAATGAAGAACTTAAAAATCAGGTGCAAAAGTAGCTTCGAGATCAACCCAAAGAATTTTATGCCAAAGGCATACACAAATTAGAAGAACAAGGGGGACAAGTGTATAAATGTTGCTGGGGGACTATGTTTGAAAAGTAGCCAACGTTTGTATTGATTAAATAAATCGCTTTTTAAGCTACAGCGATTTGTCTCGTTACTTATTGAATGACCCTCGTATAATAAATAGAAATGGTACTTAAGAGGAAAGCATAACCCCCAGCAAAACCTGTAGCTCTTTATAGCCATTTTGGAGAAAATAAATAAAAATTACATTCAGTAAAGTGTTACTTCCCCAGCTGACCGATTTTGACCAAAAACCTCATTGTAGAGTAACCTGGTGGAACTGAACCGAAATATTAAGTTTGAAGTTTCTGCGATTTTCAGGGAGAGAAAGACTTACACACAGACAGAGAGTGACTCACATACAGATTGACAGAAGGGAGGGTGGGCCTCATTCTCACTGTGACCTACAATAAGAGGTCTATTGTGGATCGCCTAAAATTATAGCACATCCCTCAGCTTCGCCCTCTTAATCAAGCCTACAAAACTGAGTGGCTCCTTCATGAAGTCCGTAGCTTCGGGACTGCTTGCCCCCACAGTTGAAGAAACCTTGTCCTCGTTAGGGGATCGCAATACAATTCCTTCTTTACCAGTAGTAAGAAAAATATTTGCAGTTACTAAACAATTTACCTGTAAATCGTGTTGATCAGTAAAATAGATTGTAGAAGCTTGATCGCTGGCCATAGTCCCGGTAAGATCAGCTGAAAGAGCGGAAGTTGCACAGGCTGCACACCGCTCTGTAGCACTATTATTCGTCTGCCGGCACTTTGTGCACATCCAATGTCTCGCCAATGTGGGGAGACTTCGGCTTTTGTGCAACCGACCAGTTACTAGCTCTTTTTCTGCCTTTTCTGCCAAACTGCCACACCAACCTCCATGTTCTCCAATATTTCTGCAGCTTTTACAGTCATATTTTTACAATATTCAACTATAAAATAATTAATAAATATATACATATATATATAAATTGAGAATAAACTGTACAAAACAAAACATAATAATGGAGTGTATATATAAAAATAAAAAATGGCCGCCTTTTTAACTAAAGAAATCCCATGCAATTTAAAAGCCATCCACAGACGTCTAATGTTCACAATATACGATATTATATTAATCTTTACGACTGTTTAGAGTGGTTTCTATCCATATTAAGTTCCCTAATAAAAGTGATTAGGTATTTATGTGTATAGATAGTATAGGAAGTTTAAAAGAAAATTTCGAAAATCTTGCGCGATCATAACTGCAATCAATTTTTATTATTACCTTTTATGAATTTTACCGTTTGTTAATGTTCAAAATATAGCCCATTGTGATTCGATTAATACTGTGTTGAATTTATTAAATTTTAACGTGCAAATAAAGTCTTCAATAGACCGAAACAATTGTGTCAATTTTCGATATCGAATTTTCACCGGAAATATCCGCTTTTAGGTCTCCCCTGAGTCCAAAAAAGTGGTTTTTAGCAATTGGTCTAAAACCAATGTGTGTGTATATTGGACAGCATATCTCAAAAACAAAAACAAAATGGCAAATGTTCAAACTTAATATTTCGTTAAAATGCTTTTATTTAACTAAGTTTTTCGCAAAAAATCGTGCAACCGGAAGTGCCACTTTACTGATTTTTTTTCCCATTTTTTTTTTTAATGATTTTCTCGATAATCGCTCTAACATTCTTCGTTAAACTTCATACATCAACTACATATACAAAGAGCTACAACTTTTATTTGAAACGTTTCTTCGGGAAAACTCATTTAAGAGCACCTTTTGGGGGAGTGGTGGAGTTATGGTTCCTATAAAGTGCTATTTCAGTTTAACACAATTCTATCATCTAAATTATATTAATCAGAATTATATGTGTTGTTGAAATTTCGTGTTTGAAGAAAATCAGATGACACGGAAGTGCGTTTTTACGGAAAAGTATTTTTTCAATTTTCTGCTATTTTACCTAAAACGGTTCCAACGATTTTCTTTAAACTAAGTATGTGTACTACACAACTCTTTTGTTTTATTGCAACATTTTTCCGGGTAAAGTCATTTAAGGAGGCTTTTTGGGGGAGGGGTGACGTTATGTTTTCCTCTAAAGTGCTATCATTTTACTGAACAGATTTTTCAGTATTCGCAATTTTTTTTTCCTAGAAAAACACCGACGCGAATTTTATTAAATTTGGTAATAACTAACTATAAAATTTGTCAATTATAATTTTGTAAACTACACTAAGAGAATGGCAGCTAATGGTGTCTTTTTAGGACACTGCCGTAGTTCTTACAGCAAGTACATGGAATAATTGAAGGGTTGGATTTAACTTAACAGCTTCCCCATAAAGCCCCAGCAATGTCCAAATGATGGACCGTTCTGAACCTGTCTTTCTTTTTAAGTTTGTATCACCAGTTTTAACAATTTTTGAAATCAACGCCCGGAGTGCCTGATCAAGGACATCTTCCGCTTTAATTTCTCATATAACACGCGTAGCTTCAGCAGCTGTACAC
>JAAEAF010009201.1:0-19585 GCA_011037195.1 Triatoma infestans
AAAATAAAAACTATTAAATAATCTTTAAAACATATCAAAACTTGAAAACTTATGTATAATTTTGTAAATAAAAAGTTGAGACCACCTCAACAACACGGGAGAATAGTGAACAAATATATAGTTTTTATTTTTTTTATTTTTTATGCCTTGAAAAAGACAATACCTTTTGTCGAAACGTTGGCAAGAATTTAAGTTTTTTTATTTTTTTCGAAAAAAGACCGAAACTCACGATCCTTTTCCTTCATTTTGTAGACAGATTTACATCTACACACAACGTTGGATTAGATTAAATTCCACTGCGACCTGCTTTAAGAAGTCTATTGTGAATTCCCTAAGATTATAGCACAATCTTCAGCTTCGCCCGCTTATTCAGGCCTAGCAAAGCTGAAAGTGGTTCCGTCTTGAAGCTCGGCTTGATTCAGAATTGCTTGTCCTCAGTTGAAGAAACCTTGTCCTCATAAGGAACGGCACATTCACAAATGATATGTACCGAGGTTTCCTCCTCAACTTTGCAAGTATCAGCATAACGAGTGATCTGCAAGTAGTAATTGGTGCATGTGCCTATTCAGCCTACAATGCCCTGTTAATAGACCCTCTATTTAGCCTTATATCCCTTCGACTATGGAATAGTAAGTCCCTGGACACACACATACACATGAATAAATAAGAAGTCCATTGGTGCACTATCAAACCAAAATTTTTTGCTCCACCACATGTTTATGTAAAAGTTGGATATTTGTTGTTTCAAAGCGTCCGTGTAAAATAAAATAAAAAAATTGAAGCTCTGAAGAAGATCCAAAAGATGGAAGGAAATTCCTTGCTTTGTTATTCTCCATTATTTTTACACTGATATTTTTCAACAATTACCAACAAAAGTTAAAATTTTTTAGCATTATTTTTAAAATAAAAATTGACAAAAAAATGATTTAAAGGCAATAATTGGCAAAGCGAATATATTTTTAAAGAATACTATTCGGCCATCCTTTAATAATACAATCGTAAAGTTTATTGTTGTTTAAGTATAGACTTGACCGTCATAAAAATAACTTCCAAAATATTTCATAACTGTATACGGTAGTAAAAAAAAAATATTTTCTATCGTTTTACACATTTAGTGGAGGGAGGGAGATGTGTTATGTAATTTTTTTTTTTTTTTTTTTTATAGTTAAATTGCGACTGTATTGTAAAAAGGACGAGTGTAGTAAATAATATACAATTTTACTACACGGTAAAGAAACTGCAATAAATTTAATGTTTTTATATATGTGGATACAAAATATTTAATTTTGTAATTATATAATTATAAGTTATTTTAAGAATAAGTAAAAAAAAAAAATGTATAGGCTCAACAAAAAATTTTGGCTTTTAGTTTGCTTGAATGATGCTTGAAAAATTCATTTCTCAGTTCTATAATGGATGAGGGAAGGAGAGAAAGTTAGAGAGAATGGCTTTTAGAGAAATACGTAACCTAGATGATATGCTGGACACTGTATAATGAATAGAACACACAAACTGCAAGGACGTAACATTGAAATAGAAGTTAGGTAGCGAGTGAAATATAAAGAGACAAGACTGGCTGAATAATTAGAAAATAAGTAGATAGGTTGCTGACTGGATGTACTGTTGTAAAAACTGTCCTGACTATTCTGCTGTCGCTCTATAAGTATGATTCAAATTCTCACACCCTAGTTTGGCCTAGGTGGGTAGTAACTAACTTTTGATTTATTTAATGTCTGCTTCTTCGCTTTTCGGATCCTATGCATCTTTATTGATTCGGATCCACTACATTATCATTCCATCTGATTAGGTTCGATCAAAATCCATCAACTGGAATTGCAACTTTACTAAAAGTCCTAATTATTTTTTTCTTCAGAGACATTTTTCGTGGTAGCCTGCTTCATTTTGTGGTCATCGACCGCTTTCGGGCGTTCGCCCACCTTCAGGATGCGTTATTCAGACAGTGTGACAACACAGACTGCACAGAGCAGAGTTAGTTTTCACATTCATGATGACCACAAAATGAAGCAGGCTACCACGGAAAATGTCTCTGATGCTTTCCAGCTCTGCGGAACCAACCACCACAGCAACCATTTTTTTCTTTTTTGCGATTTTGTTGATAATGTCAGGAAACTCAAAATTGGTCTTTCGTTTGGGTACTACTATAATGGATGTGAGAAGGAAAGAGAATTAGAGAGCATGAATTTAAGTATGAGATTAGAAATAAATATGTTATGTTGAACATTGTATAATAAATAGAACACACAAACTGCAAAGACTTTACAGTAAAATAGAAGTTAGATAGCGAGAGAAATATAAAGAGACAGAATGGCTGTGTAATAAGAAGGTAAGTAAATAGGTTGCTGATTGGATGTAAACTGTCCTAAACTGTACTGCTGCCGCCCAATTTATATCAATCGAACTATCCCTTCCTCGTCTGGCTTAAGTGGGGAACGACGACTAACTTTTGATTCATTTAATGTGTGCTTCTCCGCCTCTTCGGATCCTATGAATATGGGATTAATGATTTGGATCCCATTACAGTTCAACAACATTAATCGTCCAAAAAAATGGTTTTCTTTCTTTTTCACCTAGTACGAGCAACTATTACGATAGTGCCAATTTTTTTATTGAAAACGAATATAACGATTTCCTTTAAACTTGGAATCCTAACTCCATAGATTTATTAAACGTTATCACTTTTATTTATAACATTTTCTCCGAAAAAAATTGATTTTAGTGTGGTATTTGGCGCGTATCAGTTAGTTTTAAATTTAAATAGCTGCTACAAGCTTAATTGGTTGTGACACAGGGCGCTCACAATGTCCACTCAGTATACAATATGTGTAACTCCTAGTTTTTTTATGGCCAGCACAACTAAATGTTCGTAAGCATAGCAATATTAATTGTAGTAAGAAAAAGTGTGAGTATTTCACAAACCAATTTTTTTTTTTTTTCTAAGAAAAGTAAAAGAAAGTATCGCGACTCGTCAAATTTTCGAAATTGAGTTTTCAATTTTAACGTCAGCACTATACATTTTGTCTTCGAAATTAAGCTAGTTAGAAATAAAAGTTCCAAATGATACACTACTTAATTTTTTTCAAGAATTCCAAATATGTGTTCAATAATTTTTTTTTTTAAGCTATAGAAATAAGAGATTCCAAAACTAACTTTCTTATTTCAAATTGGATCACAAATTTTTTTTTTTTAATGAATTCTTAAAGAAGGTTTCTATTCTTTTTTTATTTATAAAAAATGGTTATTGTACGAGGAAAAAAAACGTTAAAAAATTCGCTGATATTCAATTTTTGAAAGCAGAGAAATTTTCGTCCTTCTGGTTGCTATTATTCTACTTTGTTTTTGAGTTTATAGTCAAATAAGGCACAAAAACCTATTTCACATTAGCTATTCAAACTGGGCAGCATCATTAAAATATGGACAAACTTAAAACAAGACCTTTTTTTTTATACAGTTTTCATTGATACTGCACTCATTATATAGAATCAGAACGGATTTCTTTGCAGGCTTTAGAATTCTTTATGTTCTTCTACTGTGATGATAGGGATATTAAGTTGCCCATAAACTACAGTTTTCAGTTATCCCTGGAGGAAGTAATCAAGTATGTGGGGCGGGCGAGCCACTGAAATGAACCGTGAATCATTTCAAATCTATTTACCCCAGAATAAGTGCGATCTAGATAACACCTTATTATTCTTACATTATGAGCTGGCCATCCATCTTGCTGAAAGTACATCATTTGCCGCGGCGTATTAGAGAAACATTTTCAAACTGATCTGGAAAAACTTCACTAAAGAAATGAAGATATATGTCTGCATCTAGTATTTTATCCTTCGTAGCTTGTATATTCATTTTGTTCCTGACCGGTTTCAGATTTTCATCCATCGTCAGAGTAAAGTCACCAAGCTCGTGTAGACACAGTTCAACGTAATGTTTTTGTTAGACTCACACTTGTTGGTTTGTTGGTTGCATATATATATGGGGAGGTTATAAGGTTATGCAGCATAACCTATAACATATATAATCATAAGGTTATGCTACATAACCTTATAACCTCCCACATATAAACAACCAACAAACCATCAAGTGTGAGTCTAACAGAAACATTACGTTGAAGTGAACTTGGGTGAATCTGTTCTGACGATGGATGAAAATCCGATACCGGTCAGGAACAAAATGAATATGCATGCTACAACGGATAAAATACCAGATGTTATACAGCATTGCGGACCCATCATATATGTCTGCGTTCAATGTTTCATTTCAATAATACAGACCTATAAGTTGATCTTCTATTAGGCCTCACCAATATTTATCGAAATTATTGTCTGATATCTGTATGTATCCGATATGTAATATCTGGATTTTCATTTGCCCATAGCCTTCTCGTCTGTAGATGAAATAAAAATTGATTAGGGAAAGAAAAGAAGGTAAGGAATTTTGTTGTAATACCTCCAAACCACATTCCGAAGCTCAAAAGACATCACGGTATGAAATTACGATTGATTTTTTTTTTTTTGATTGGAAGAAGGTTATGATGTCCCCACAGTTCAGGGAATCCAGAAAATTTTTGGATCCTACGAAGGAAAAGAGCATTGGATTAGGAAAGAATAGGCGAGAAGCCACGTGAAGCGTGATCCTTTAGTTGCCTCTTACGACATGCTGAACGGAAGTGTCTATTCTAAACCCCGGACCACCTATAGGGGTAAAAAAAAAAAAAAAAAACCTAGATAGCAGCCTCTACAGCTACTGAGAATGTCATCCCCGTGCGTCCTACTGATTTACAAACGTATATGAAATATATTATAAGGAGAAAATGGCAAGTACAGTGGGATTGCACAAATGAAAAACTTAAAGATATCAAACCACGGGTGCGAAGTGCTACAGTTGAGAATTTCCCGCGGCATGAATCAGTGATACTGACAAGGCTAAGGATTGGTCATACACGTGTGACACATGGGTACCTCCTTAATGATGAAAGAAGGCCAAGGTGCCCTCGTTGCCGAGAAAGACTGACAGTGGCGCACGTGTTGGAAGGGTGTCAGGCACTGCACCCACAAAGGGAAAGAGCAGGCCTGCCAAATGACAAACGCGCTATTCTTCAAGAGGGTTCTCCTTACATAAGGAGGCTATTTACATATCTAAAAAATATAAATATATATAGTAGTATTTAGACTGGTAGTTAAGTAAACTGGGTGAAGGAATATCGAGTACTTCACCCAATTAGGTTAGTTATTTTAAAGGGGAAAGGAATATCGAGTACTTTCCCCTTGTATGAATGTTTAGCATGAATGTATTTATTGGCGAAAATGTATTTATTAGTATGAATGTATTTATTAGTGTGAACGTATTTATTAGCGTGAATGTATTTATTAGTATGAATGTATTTATTAGTATGAATGTATTTATTAGCGTGAGTGTATTTATTAGCGAGAATGTTGTTATGAATGGTTAGATTAGGTTTATAGTTAGGTTGTATTTCGGGGTTGAAAGAAAATTTATAAAAGTATTTCAACCCCATTAGGTTTAGGTAGTTAATTTTAGGATTAGAACTTTATAGGGTGTGCAGGAACATCTGTTAAAAGTACTGCACGCCCAATTAGCTTATACATTAAATAGCCTCCTTAGAATAAGCTACATAAGTAACTAGTTATTTCGCTGAATATGGATGTAATGCCATAAAAAACTATAAAAATGCTTTTGGTTTTGCCTAAATGTACAAACTCTAGTAGATAAAGGGATGGCACAAACTATTCCACACTCCTCCTCGTCGACTGGATTGATGGAATAAGAGGGGATGTGTGGAAAGTATCACCATGACCCATGACCTATAGTTCCACCTTACCTTGCTGGACAAGGCATTATGTGTAATTGCCAAATAGGATAAACATGTGCCATCCCAGCGTGTGTGGCCACGGATCGAGAAAGAACAATGTGTAAGAGGCGCTAATGGCCAAAGCAGTCGATGCGCCCAAAAAAAAAAAAAAAAAAAACCTAGATGGGAAAGTTAAGGAACAACACAATTGCTTATTACTCAAAATTTGCTTAAAATGCATTGAGACCAAAAGATATGGAATAAACGAGTGTTGTGAAATTTCTCCACAATAGCGGTGACGATTGCCAACATCTACTGCTAAACGGATGACACACACACACACAGCGCATCTAACTATTCATGCCAAACTGCATTAAACATAAAAAGTGGGTTCCACATTTAAAAAGCACCAAGCTTCCAATAAATTAATCGGATTGATTATGTATATAAAAAAATAAAAAAGCAAATTTGAGCTTAAGAAATTCTGCTAACTAGCAAACTAACATGTAACCAGAATCTTGAGAAAGTGATTGGACTTTTAATATTTTTCAACTGACAATATCAAATAATTATTCAACTAGCTTTCATAAATAATCAACAAGTAACAAGAAGTCTTCACCCAACTATTAAGAATTATCATTTTGCCAGCCAAAGATTACTTCATTTTCAAAAGGAGGCATCATGTGTTATGTTTAAACGATTGTAATAACAAGCAAGAGTTAAAATTGGCTACAAATCATTCAAGAATTCACTGTTCGCTAACAACTACCGTACGTACAATGCTCGTCACTTGGCCATTCTGGAACGTTTCTCTATATACTATCTCATTGTAAGCAAAGTTTCAGTACTGAGTTTTCATTTTCAACTCTACTGCATTTTGCCACCATTACTTATAAATAAATTATTGTCTATATTTAAATTATTGTCAATAAATAAATTTATTTATTATTTATTTATTGACTAGATTAACAAAAAATATCAACCAATATTAATTACTTTCAAATTTGCTGTTTACTCTCAGTAGGTTTTTAATTTGCCCAGTTTTATCTTTATTTCCTTAAAGATAGATTATTTCATTAATTGTTAGATATAATTAGTAAATAAAAAACTGACTTTTTTCGTCACTTAGATTACGAATTTTGACTGTTTTCCAATATTACAATAAAAACCACGCCTTCAACGCTTTTTTATCCACTGTTTTTTTTTTACCCTTTCTATTACCAATAGTAAGAGGAAGTACTGCGAACGTGGTAGATTTTCGAAATTGAGTTTTCACCGGAAATACACCTTGTGAGATTCTCTGAATCCAAAAAAGTGGTTTGTAGAAAATGGCCTGGTGTGTGTGAAAAGAATATCTCAAAAAAAAACAACGAAGAATTGCAGGAAGCTGAATCTTGATATTTCGTTTAGGTACGATGATTTTCGGCAAAATCCATTAACCGGAAGTTTCATTTTACTAAATGCTTTTTTTTTTCTTTTTTCTTTTTTGGTGTTTTGTATTTTACTCAAAAAAATTAGTGGGAGTTTTGAGGAACTTATGAATTAGGTAAAATTTTAAACTCTCTAAAAAGGTCTACTGAGATAGCACTGGAGTAAAACAAGTATAATTCCCACCACCTTTATTGTATAAGCCCAAGTAAACGTCAAGCAATCACTGCAAGTTTACAGAAAATTAGTAGTCTATAACAAGAGTGAAAGTCGTCGTGAGTGTTTCAAACCAGATTTTTTTATCAAGTTGAAAACTTTGTAAATTCTCACATGCTACAAAAATTTTTGATATTTACAAATGTTAATTTTTTTGGACAGCCTCATGGCGTCAAGAATCAAAATAATTTCTTATACATGTAGATAATGATAAAAAAAAAATTCGTAACCTTTTCAGATTATGAGCCAACATTAACCAGTTGCATTCTCACACGCTACTGCGGCCCAAATATAGCTTTGACAAATGAGATATCCTGGAATGATTCGGTAAGCATGGAAAATAGTCTTTTCGGAAATAGTAAAAGTTTCATAAAAACAAAAAAACAAAAACAAAAAAAAATTATAATATTTGATTTCCACAATCCTTTTCACAAACTATCAGTTTAATGAAACGAAGTAATGGACAAATGCTATTTTGGGGCGAGAATTCCTCAGTTACTCCCAGTGTACGTAACATTCATCCAACACTAATACAAGATAACATGCTCTAAATGATGGTAAATTTCTTGTTTTATGAAATTTCTACAAGACAAAGAAAACTTTTTCATTTCATTAAAGATTCATAGGATCCGATGAGCGGAGAAGCACATTAAATGAATCCAAAAATTAGTTACACCCAACCTAGGCCCAGACTAGGAAGGGACAGTTTGATTCATATAAATAGAGCGACAGCACTACAGTTCAGACAATTTACGACCAGTTTATATCCAGTCAGCAACCTTCTACTCCTTCTCATCACTCAGCCAGTCTGTCTCTTTATATTTTTCTCGCTACCTAACTTCTGTTTTATTTGTAAAGTCCTTTGCAGTTTGTGTGTTCTATTCATTATTCAGCGTTCAATATATCATCTAGTTTATTTCTCTTAAAATCCGTTCTCAACTAATTCTCCTTTTCTTCTCACTTTCATCACATTCACAATGCCTCCTAAATCAACTTAATAAGGATGTTAAAAAACTTATAAACTGGTAATTTATTTTTCCATTGATCTGTAATTAAACAAAACACCAAAGTTACTTTATATAACGTATGTTTTGTAAATGAAAACAAATTGTCTAATATCAGGTCAATGAAATTCCCAACTTTAATTTAGAGAGCGTGAGATTGTATTTCATCTTTTGTATTCTTCTTTTGAAATTGTTAGCACTATTCCCTCCATTTTATCATCAATTTGCAATTATTCTACTAGGAGTATTGAATTAAAAGAAATGTACAAATAATTAAAAAATATAATCAAATAAAGGGAACAAGCTCTAGCCAAAGCAAAACTAGCTAACATAGCGTATTTCATGTTTAGAATAAATTAAAAAAATTAATAAATATAGAAAGAATTAAACTTAAGTGACTAACTATTAAATTGGTGGAGGCCAGTTCGAGCAAGATCTGTAATTAATGAGGAGTAAAATTTATAATAAAATAGTAACTTTTCTTCTTATTCAATAAAAAAAAACGTTATAATATCATTTTGAAATTTCTTATAAGAATCATGTTTTGATTCATAACTTGTAAAATAGCGCTCAAAGAAAAAAAAAAATCGTTCAAGTAAATTTTTCTTACAAAAAATAGAGGAATCTATTTCTTAAATAAAAACCACACCTTCCCATTTGAAAAAATGCAGTTGGTGCCTGTATCTCGCTTCTGGAAGCACCAAAACAAATTTGCAAATGAAATTTGGATTTCTAACAAAAAAACTACGGGGGCACGTATTTTTTGTTTTTTTTCTAGCTATCTTAGTTTCCGAGAAGAAGTCGTTATCTATATACCTTGGGACACCGTATATATATATATATATAAAACAAGCTTAAGGAAAATAAAAGAAAAAAGCCGAAACCAGGTCGTAAATTCACATCTCCGATTAACCGATCATCCACAAATTCTGGAATTTTTAATTATATTTAATTGTTATTTTAGGTATGTAGAAAGGTATATTTTAGAAACAGCAATTAGTGAAAACGCTGAAGGAAGGCCTTCCCTACCACACCTAAAAAATCAATTTTCCCGCTACACAGAAGATAGTATACGAAGTTTTTTAAAGAAAATTGTTGCGAGCTTCTTTTTTTTCCAGAAGAAACGCGAAATACTGAAGAAAGAAAAAAAGAAACACTTTAAGTAAAGTCGCACAGTCGGTTGATAAATATATGCCGAAACTTCATTTATGAGATATTTAATTTACGCGCACACGTACATATAAACTAAGTCAAAGAAGTACAAAGCATACAATTACCAGTGAAAGTTTGCAACATTTCCTCTTAGATAGCTTTAGGAGAAAGTTGGTCATATTGAATTATGTTAACAGATATAAATTTTAGTTTTTATTTAATTTTTTTTTTTTGCAACAAGATTCGTGTTTTTTATTTTATTTATTTATGCAATGATGTATCATTCCAAATACTTTAAATTGCGGGCCAATTAGAACTTAGCTCTAAATTCTTTATTCAAATATTTTGTAATGGGATCCGAATCATTAAAGATTCATAGGATTTGAAGAGCGAAGAAACACAAAAAATAAATCATAAAAGTTAATTACTTCCCACCTAGGTCAGGCTAGGAAGGAACAGTTCAATTTATAGAGGACAGCTGTACAGTTTTTATACCGTTTACGACCAGTTATCAACCAGTCAGCAACCTATACTAGCTTTTATTACTCAGCCAGTCTGTCTCCTTTATATTTTTCTTGCTACCTAACTTCTTTATACTTATAAAGTTCTTGCAGTTTGTGTGTTTTGTGTCATTATACAGTGTTCAGTGTATGTTCTAGTTTATTTCATCTTAAAACCCATTCTCTCTAATTTTCTCTCTCCTACTCACAATCATTATAATATCGATCCGTGCATATTGTTTTAAACTAATCCTATAGAAATATGGCCAATTTCTTTTTAAATATCTATTCCCTTCTGTTCTATGTCACACAATATGATTAAAAAAATAAATAAATAAATAAACCCTATGGCGCAACAGCCCGTGAAAGGCCAAGGCTTGCCAGACGGCGATTTGAATAGGAGGGGCGTGTGGTAAGCATGCCGCAGTTCCCATGCCGTTTAGTTCCGGCCTTTGCTACGTAGGGCGCTACTAACTGTAACTTCCCACTTTTTATCACGATGTTGGGCCCTCACGAGAATCTAACCCTGAATTCTCGCCGAAAGGTAATACACTAGCCACTAGATCAACGCGTGAGGACTTGATTATCCCCGTTTCCAAAAAATTTTAACCACAATTGTATAATAATATCTAGAGCGGTGGTTCTCAATCCTTCTCCCCCCCCCTCGCGGAATATTTTTTAATGATTTCAAAATTTGACAGCACATCAATGGGGGGGGGGGCAATTAAAAATTCTACTTTAAATAATCTTTTATGTTATAGATGCTTGTGTTAGACACAATTTTATTCATAAATTGTGTGTGCGCGTATATAATTATAGGCAGATTACATTAAAAAAAAAAAAATCTAGTGTGAAACACTCACACACGATTTTCTCTTACTTATTTTAATACAATTATAAATAAAAATGACAATATTTTTGTGTTAGACACAATTTTATTCATAAATTGTGTGTGCGCGTATATAATTATAGGCAGATTACATTAAAAAAAAAAAAATCTAGTGTGAAACACTCACACACGATTTTCTCTTACTTATTTTAATACAATTATAAATAAAAATGACAATATTTTTTTTTTAAACTCAAATTTTTACATAAATTATCCTAACATAAATATAGAGGTAGTGGGGGCAAAGCTCCACCATCTTGGCAGATAGAGAAGTGATGATTATATTAGTATGGACCAAGTAGGGCGCTTCAAAAAAACACAAAACACTGAACCAACTACATTATAACATTTGAAACTAATGTCATACAAATTCCGCACAACTATAAAAAAAAAAAAATTATTTTTTTTTTAAATAAAAGCGATACGTGTTTTTATCTGGGAAGTTAACAAACCAAGTTTAAATAAAATCGTTATGATCGTTTTCTATAAAATCCCCCCCCCCAAAACTATAAAATCGCATTTCCGGTTAATGTTAAGTTACCTACCTACCAATTAAGTCAAACAGTACTGAAAATATGGTAAATAGACTAAAAGAAGGTGCCAACAACAAGTTCAGACGCAACCAATTCTGACAATAGGAGCTTATATGTCATAATGAATTTGATTTTGTTGACGTACAATCATCTTAAGTTGCCAACATCTACTTAGAGAAATCTAGAGAAAAAAAATTGTAGATAAATTTTGTTGAAAGATCAGCTTAAGATATGAATATAATTTAGTACCAAATTCAAAAATATTTATGCAAATTAATCCAGTGATATTAGTACTTTTTTTTTTTTTAAATACAATCTTGGAAACTAAAGAATATCAAATCGACGAGTTCATATGATCTTATCTTGAATTATTAAGAAAGTGGATTTTAACTTCAAGATTTATGCAGCTGGTCCACCATGTGGAAGGCTCATTGTGTTGCCGGATGTGCTTCCCATAGGACTAGTTAATGAATTCCAAAAGCTGTTCTAAAAGTAAATCCGTCTTTTTTTTTTTCTTTTTTTTTTTAAATTAGGATAAAGATAAAAACATATTCAAATAATTCACATTCTCAAAGAACATGAAATGATGTCACTTACTCTTGGCCTATATTTCGTCTATTTAAAGAATCTATTATTATCTATCTATAATCTACAATAAAACATCCATATATCTATAATAAAATAATCTATAATATAATCCTATTACCCCCAAGGCACGAATGGACATTCTAGGAAAAAAAAAAATTGGAAATATACAAACATAAGACTATCCACACAAAAACATAATGAATGACCAAATAAACTATAACTCAGACACACTCTTTAAGGTCATTCCTCACACCTAACTATATTACATACATATCACCAACTAGTATAAAAGACATATCTATGCATATATATACATATACCCACACACATAAAATATATGTTCATAAAAAAAAAAAAAGCATGAATATTAAAATAAGCATGATGCATGCACCTCTGATTAAATTTCAATTTACTTCCTGTGGAAACTAAATTTTCTTTTTTTCCCCGTTTACTATCCAGATTATTTGCATAATATACTTTTTTGAAATTTCCTATCAACCCCTATTTAAAAAAAAAAAAAAAACCCTATGGCGCAACAGCCCATGAAGGGCTAAGGCTTGCCAGACAGCGATTTGAATTGGGGGGCCGTGTGGTAAGCAACCCGCAGTTACCACGCCGTTTAGTTCCGGCCTTCACTAACTAGGGCGCTACTAACTATAGCTTCCAACTTTTCATCACGATGCTGGGTAAACACCGACTTTACCCTCACAGGAATCGAACCCTGAATTCTCGCACGAACCCCTATTCACAAATACCTTAAAAAATGCATTACAACGACATCTTTTTCAAAATATTATTATTGTTTAGACATAAATTAATATCAGCATGATAAATAAATAACGAATACATATTTAGATTTTCTCTATTTATTTATTGTAATAATTAACTCCTCTTTGTCGTTTGCCGTTAACCTTCTTAAATATCTTCTTATTTTCTTGTATTATTAATAGCCTTGCTTTGGATTTCAGTATTTATTTTTTTTTATTTTTACAAGCTTTTTTACTTTGTCTTAAACTTTGCATTGCCTTTCTTCAAACTTAAATCTATTCTTATTAGTTAGTATATAGCGTACTCTTGAAATTGCTTATCCCTCCCCTAATAAAAAATGACTTGATAACAACACTATTAAAATCTAGTTATAAACTATCCTTCAAAACATACTATTTATTATACACTATTTTCTAGTATCTAATCATAATTTTATAATAATTCCATTTTGTCATTAAAAATACACACAAACATAGTAACACACAACCTTATAACCTCCCGCACATACATACAATCAACAAGGCCAACAAGTGTCGAGTGTAAGAAAAACATTGCGATGAAGTGAACTCCGTACATGAACTTGATAAATTTACTCTGACCATGGGATGAAAATCTGAAACCAGTCAGGGATAAAAGAAATATGCATGCTAAGACAGTTGAAATACCAGATTGTTATCCAGTACAGCACATAATCAACTGTCTATAATATTATGTGTCTTATAAAAAAACCTAGCACCCAGGGGAATCAGTAGATTGTAGATTGTTGTAGGGGATTATTGCACTGCTACCTTAAAGATCTATTGTGCCCCCCCGGAGCTTTCTTCAATGCATAGCCAGCCTCTTCCAAGCAGTGTTCTCTAGCTACAGACAGCACAGTTGAAGAGGCTCCTACGAAGACAAAACCTAAGGGCAGCATGGGATTCGAACCCGGTACCTCCGCGTTGCTAGTCCACCGCGCTACCACCTGAGCTAATCCCTTCCTTCTCAGGAGAATCAGAAATTATAATTAATTTCAATTAATACAATGTTGTGAAAATTTTGAGTTTCAAAAGAAAAACAATATGTAAACTTAAACTTTTGTGTAGAATGTGGGTTAAATTTTTATATTAAATATAAAAATAAAATATAATCATACAAACAATAAGTTCACCAACCTTCTTAGCAAAAAAAAACAAAAAACAAAAAAACAAAAAAAAATGGGAAATAAAATAAAATAAATAATAATAGAAAAAAAAAGAAAAGAACATATTTGCGCCCCACTGGACTATTTTTGTACACGAATATTATATATGTAAATAATAATACTGTTAGAGCCGCAGGGGGATCTGACGTGTGAAGGAAGCTACTTGGACTTAGCAAACCCAAGGGCATTCCAACCTCATTAGATATGCACACTTACATACCTACTCACTATACAGACAGACACAACTACGCACAACAGCAACATATATATTTTTTTTTCGATAGATTTATTTAATCTCTTTTCTTTTACTTTTTTTCATTATTTTATCTACTTTTTTATTCTTACCCTTTTTTTTTTTTTTAATTTTTTTGCTTCAACTTGTTGATTATTTTTACTATGTAATTTAAACAAATTTCATTTTTATAATATTTGAATTATAATAGGACTTTAGAATCTAGGATTTTAATCAATTAGGTTTACAAATAGAGAATTTTAGTTATGTAAAAATTTTACTTGTTTAAACACTATACACAATTTTACTATAAACACTATACACTTTATTATCGGTGGTTTTTTGAATTTTTTAAAATAAAACTATAAAAAAAAAAAAAAAAATCACGTGTGAAACACTCACACGATTTTCTCTTACACCAGTTTTCAAAATTGAAATTGACAAATTTTATAGTTAGTGTACCAAATTGAATGAAAAATTCGTCGGAGTTCGTCGAAAACTTAAAAAACTCGTTGTACAGTAAAAGCACACTTCCGGTTTATTAATTTTCTTGAAACTCAGAATTTTGACCATCTATTTATTTCTAATTAATTTTTTTTTGGATGGTAGAATTGTATAATCAACTATGATAGCACTTTAGGGGAAAAAACATAACGCCCTCTCCTCCCACAAAAGCCCCCCCTAAATGACATGTTTAGGAGATATGTTTCAAATGAAAGTTTTAGCTCCTGTGTAGTTGATATACCAAGTTTCAAGATAATCGTCGGAGCCATTTTTGAGAAAATCGTAAAAAAGTAGAAAAAAAAAAAACATTAAAGTAGTACTTCCGGTTGAAAGAATTTTGACAGATGACCTCCTGGTCGGATCCCCATGGTGATACCTAAACGGAATATCAAGTTTCAACTTCCTATGGTTTTTCGTTTGTGAGCTATGCTATTCATATACATACAAACCATTTGCTAAAAACCAATTTTTTTTGGACTTAGGGGGACCTCAAAAAAAATATTTCCGGTGAAAAGTCGATATCGAAAATTTGACACGATTACAATACTTCCTCTTACTAGGAGTAAGAGAAAGTAAAAAATCTGATGTGAAACACTTACATGGACTTCTCTTACTCTGAATTAGACCGATCAAAGGAATGGTGGGTCAAAATTTCAGGCCAAAGGCAGGCGAAAAAGTTTATCCATAGCCACTCGCCCAAGCTAACTGCGGAATTACTCCAACTAGGCCGGGCAGCCATAAGGATAGCAGTTGGCGTTCTCACTGGCCATTGCAGATTAAATAAGCACATGCATCGCATGGGCCTGGCAACGGATAGCCTGTGTAGGTTTTGTCAGGAAGAAGAGGAAACGGCATTGCATGTAGTATGTCAGTGCGAGGGGCTGGTTTGGGCTAAGGTACCGCCTCTTTGGTAAAGAGAAGCTGGTGCCAACAAGTCTCAACCAGGACCCTCTCTTGGACTTTTAAAGCAAGCAGGACTCGAGAGGGTGCTCTGATGGCAGGTGGTCTGATTGACCACCTGGGAGCCCCCCCCGATCCTGTCGGGGGAGGGTCTCCAACTAGGGGGGTGCCACAATAGATCCTTGGCATGTCGCGGTGGCGTAGGCTGAAGAGCCAATTCCCCCGTTAGAATCTAATCTAATCTAATCTACTCTGAATTATACAGTTTAATTTAACAAACTTGCTTTAAAATTACAATGTTTACAGATTGCAGTATTCTTCCACAACATGGCTGTCAAAAGAATAATGGAGTTGATAAGGAGAGAAATTGGGATTGATTAATTAGACGAGATATGAAGACACTGTTATAATATAACTATAAGCTTACACAAACTGCACTGGACTAGTAATGATTTTATAGAATAAAAGAAGGGAGTAGAGATATGACACGATGCGATGTATGGTTGAATCTGATAGATAGATAGATATATATCTGTATAGATTTCTCACTGGCTTATATACAGGTTCTCCCCACTCTAGCCTGCTTAAGTCAGAGAGAGTACCAGAGAGTGTTTGTTTTCTCTTGGTTGGGCTTGTGTTCTCTCTCATGCCGTTACAAAAGTGGAGCTTTGTATTGTAAAGCCGGCGAAATGAATGTGTTATGTATTGGATTCAGTTATCGGATTCCAGAAGTATTGGAGTCAGATGTCTTGAAGAGGGATTTGCTACGAAGAATAGGCGGACCCTTGTTTGAAAAGGCTTTTGTTTGTCGCGGCTCTTGCCTGAATATAGCGGCTGGCTGGAGCAACTAGTTATAAATTATATCCTTTCTTCTTGTTATCATGACGTTACAGTTAAAAGCGCATTAGAGTTGTTTAGTAGTTTGATGAAATTACAATAAAATGCTCGGGCATAGGCCACCGGGAATCCAGAAATGTCCAACTTTCTCTATCATAATAATAATATTACCTTTGCATTGCGAAGTAAGTGAAAAGCAATAAAAATAATATACAATAAAAGTTCACTTACTTCCAAATCAATTTCATTCTTTATTTATTGAACAAATTTATAAATTTTAAAAGCAATAATAATAATAATTACACAAAATTTATTAAAAAAAAAAAAAATTTTGAAAATAAACATAATAGATAAATACAGGATAAAATCATCAATAAAAAGACAGGTTACCCACCCACCAAGGTATGACGAGGAAAATTATTAATGGATTGAAATGTCCAAACTAATGATATGACATGACTAATGGATCTGGATGTTACAAAGTAATGACAATGAATGATGGAAAGAATAACAAAACAAAACAAAACAGAACAGAACAAAAAAAAAAAGTATATTCAGTTAAAAAAATTTCAAATTAAAGTAAAAATATGCAATAAAGGTTAATTAATGTAGGAAAAAAAAGAAAAACATAAAGAAATAATAAAAATTAATGGTAGCTGAGAGCTGAGTTTTAATTAATACAATTGATTATTATTTTTTTTTTTTTTTTAACGAAATGACTGGTTAATAATTATTTTAGTGGAATGAAAAGAGATCCCTCAGAAACAAATATCATTTAAGAATTGAACTTCTTAAATTTAAATAAAGTATTATCATAGGAAAAATTAATGGAATGTTACATACATACATACATACATCATACATAGAATATATCAATACAATATGTATATAAGAGAGAGCGAGATAACTAAAGTATATTGTTCTCATAACTAACCTATTCTGACCGAACCCTTGGTGTAATATGAAGTATTAAATTTGAGCCTCTCACATTTAGTAGTATATAAATGAATCCGTAGCGTAAAATTTAAAAATTATCGAAAAGACAATTTGAGTCTTGAAAGCAGAACGATTCTGACAACTCTCTCTCTTGGTTCCCTTGATTTATTATTTCCAAATGAGACGGAGGAATTTCAGATTAACACTGAAAATATCGCTTAAATTTAATTTTTTTTTTTACCTTCTCTTACTCCTAGTAAGAAGAGGATGTATTGTAATCGTGTCAAATTTTCGATATTGAGGTACCCTGAGTCCAAAAAAGTGGTTTTTAGCGAATGGTCTGTGTGTGTGTCCGTGTGTGTGTCTGTATGTATGTGAACCGCATAGCTCAAAAACGAAAAACCGTAGAAAATTGAAACTTGATATTCCGTTTAGGTATCACTATGGCATCTGACAGTGGATTATCTGTCAAAATTCCTTGACCGGAAGTGTCAGTTTATTTGTTAGTTTTTTTTACTTTTTTGCGAGTTTCTCAAAAATGGCTCCAACGATTTTCTTTAAACATGGTATATCAACTACACATACAAAGAGCTACAACTTTTATTTAAAACATTTTTCTAGGAAAATTCATTTAATGGCACTTTTCGGGGAGGTTATGTTTTTCTCTAAAGTGCTATCATAGTTGATTATACAATTCTATCATCTAAACAAAATTAATTAGAAATAAATAGATGGCCAAAATTCAGAGTTTCAAGGAAATTAATTAACCGGAAGTGCGCTTTTACTGAACAGTTTATTCAGTTTTCGTCATATTTAAATTAATTTGGTACACAACTATAAAATTTGTCAATTATAACTGGAGTATATTATAACAGGAATTAAAATTTTGATAACTGGAGTAAGAGAAAGTTGTGTGAGTGTTTCACACCAGATTTTTTTACTTTCTCTTACTCCTAGTAAGAGGAAGTATTGTAATCGTGTCAAATTTTCGATATTGAGTTTTCAACCGAAATATCCGTTTGAGGTCGCCTCCTGATTCCAAAAAGAGTGGCTTTTCAGCAAGAATGGTCTGTGTGTGTGTGTCCGTGTGTGTGTGTAGTTGTAATGTGAACACTCAAAACGAAAACTCATGGAAAGTTAGTATTCCTGTTTTAGGTTGTCACCGTAGGATTCCGACGTGGGTCCATCTTGCAAATTCCTCAAGCCGGAGTACCACTTTACTACTTTTTTTTTTTTTTTTTTGTTTCACTTTTTTTTTTTCGTTCGCGATTTTCTTAAAAATGGTTTGCCAACGATTTTCTTGAAACAAATTTAGAAAACTAACTAGCAAAGATCTATAACTTTTTATTTAAAACATTCTCTGAAAAAATTCATTCTCCTGGCACTTTTAGGTGGGGGTTACAGCATCCTCTAAAGTGGTATAGTTGATTATACAATTCTGTCATCCAAACAAAATTAATTAGAAATAAATAGATGGCCTAAATTCCAAGTTTTAAGAAAATTTGTAAGCCGGAAGTGCGCTTTTACTGAACAGTTTTTTCAGTTTTCGACGAATATCGTTATATTTGGTATATATACATAAACCTTTGTCAATTATAATTTTGAGAACAAGAGTAAGAGAAAGTTGTGTGCATGTTTCAAAGCAGATTTTTTTTTTTTTTTTTATACGAGAATTCTGTTAGAGTTTGTCATATGGCATTCCCTTAATAGAATGTTCTTACAATTAACTTTGCAGATTCACCAAACCAAAATGCTATAAAAACAATTATTAATATATATTCTAAAAATGTTGAACTGAATAAAAATTCGTAAATTGAAATATGGACTTATGGACATGAAGTGTACGGAACAGCTATGCCTTCTAATTTAAACCATTCTTTTCCAAACTCTCCAATCAAAAATCCTTCGAATCATCCCTCCTTTCCATTTATGTGAGCAAACAATATAGAGCCACACACACTTAGAAATCCTATTCATTCTTTACTTCTATCAGTTCCGCTTATAGAAAATTCCATACTAAACTTTCCTTAGCTTTTAAACAATTAATTCGGATCAAAGAGTTATTTTCCGTGATAGCCTGCTTCT
>JAAEAF010009202.1:0-42101 GCA_011037195.1 Triatoma infestans
GTGCCGCAATGGGGGTCACGGCGGCGCAGGCTGAAGAGCCAATCCCCCCCATAGAATCTAATCTAATCTAAGAAGGTTTCCTAGATTAGTATTCTGAAATTTAAAGAATTGAGTATTGATTTTATTTTATTGGAAAAGTTTCTATCAGATTGAATTGCTGTCATTCTTTCTTGTGCCATCACGCAGATTGCGCGATCGAACGATCTTTGGTCGTTCTTTTTTAAAAACCATATATGTGCAAACAACGTCATTTCAAGACTTTATAAGGAATGGAACGAATATGTCCCCGGTGACGCTAATATTCTTATGTTGAATTTATTGTTCAGGAAAATTTTTTAATTATTATGGATATGTTGTTTATTTTTATTTATTGTTATTATGTATATTTTATTAATATTGTTGTACTGAATTCAACTGTTTTTTTCAACAGACAACACAGCCACAGCCCCGGACAGTGAATTGTAGAGATTTCTAGGAAGAAAAAAAATCTCAGGGCAGCATGCTGGATTTGAACCCGGGACCTACACGTTGCTAGTGCAGCGCGCTACCACTGAGCTAATCCTTTCCCTTAACCATATTGGTTGATTATTGTTTAATATAATGTAAATAAATAAATTTGACAAATGTTAATAAATTTGAAATTTTACTCATTTGCCTAACGTAAATATAGAAGTAACGAGGAGGGGGAAGGAACAATTGCGTACCCAGGAAGGCATTAGATGTGATTAAATTGCAGTCCAGAAGAAAGCGCCAATAAACATTGAAACTTAAATTTCACGACTTCTACCGGAAATATGTTCCACATAAAAATTAGCATCCCAAGTTTAAAGAAAATCGTTAGTAGTAGTTTTTGAGAAAATTCCAAAAAAAACTCTAATATCTATTCCTGTAAAGTCGATCTTCTGGTTTAGCAATTTTATTTAAATTTTGTATTCAAGCAATGCTTCCTATATACTATAATATTATATAGGCAGTGAGAAACATAGATTTACCAATTTTCTTACTAACTTCCGTCAGCAAAAATCCTTTGAAAAATTAGTGCTATCCAGATACTCAGAATATCTCAACTCTAACAACGTACTGTGCCTTAATATTATTCGATACCCAAGTGACAATCCCCGGCTTAAAGCAATTCATTTGAAATAATATAAGACAGCTGAAAAAAATTAAAAAAGCAACTGCCAAGAAAAAAACAAACGCTATATTTGTAAATATAATTTTAAATTAAAATTAACACGAAGATTTTTTATTGGAATGATTTGGCAGGTTTTTTGAACACCAATATAATATAAGACACACAATAGCCTGCCAAAGATTCTATCTAAGATATCGGTCGCACAAAACAAAAAAGGGGAAGAATGTATTTATATTATAATGATTCAACAAAAATAAATAACAAACAAATATAATCATTGTCATTTTCCTAATTTATGCACATTAATTATGAAGGATAATAATATTTAGCAAAAGCCAAATATTGATCCAACATTTCACGTGACATTTTGTTTATATTATCCTTGCACTTTACAGAATGTGTCAATATTTTGAATATAGAGAAAAAAAATGTTTTGAACATCTAATAGAATTTCAGTTTATTCGGCTGTTAGGAAAATCGATAAATTTATTTTTGGTGGCATTATGATTTATTATTGATTCCGCTTCAAATATAAACTACATATATTATATGACAGGTCTAGATTACTCAAATTTTCTAACATAAGTTTTCACCGGAAATACACGTACCGTGGTCTCCTCAAGAATGTATTTAGTGAACGGTCTGTATGTATGTATCCAGAGATGGGTTAGTGATAAATCCATCGTTTAACAAATTTTGATTTATTCATTCATTGAACAAAATAGGACGTTTTGACTTAATGATATCTTCTTCAACTGGTATTTTACATTTAGTTCATGTTGTTAGTTGTTGAAAAGATTATCCATTCTTTAGCGAAACAGTTTTTAAATTATTCAACGTTTAAGAACATATAGACAGTATAATGGTGTTGGCGAAGGAGAGAAATGGTGTGGTTTAAATGAAGTAACAGAATATGGTTAACACACTACAATATGATAAATGACACTTGACTGCCTGGACTTTACACTTGAAATGATAGAGTATGGTAGAGTGGTAAAGGGTACTGACACGTAGTGATTGGCTGTATAAAGTTAGTAGTATGAACTGTTCCCCTATCTGTTTGCCGTCGCTGTATTTATGTAGTTTCTCCCACTCCAGTCCGAGAGAGTGGTCCTGTCATTTTGTCTCTCTCTCTCTCTCTCTCTGCTATTACATCAGTATGGAAGAAGTTCATCTAAACGAGTGAGGAGTTTTATATTATATTATTATTAAAATGGGTGAGCCAAGGCGCGAAACCTAAGTCTATATATGGCTCTCATCTCCCCACAAAAAAAAAAAAAAAAAATCACTCCTAAGAAGCCTCCCAGCATTGCAATCTACGTCTGACTGCAATATCTTAAGATATCTTTCATTTCCAACTCCCCCAAGCATTCCCTTGAGAGTGTTGCCCTCCCAAATATGCGGAACTTCGTATTAATGAACCAGAGACACTGACTACGTAGTGGTAGATTGTAGATTGTTGTAGGGGATTGTTGCACTGCGACCTGAAAGATCTATTGTGTCCCCCGGAGCTTTCTCCAATGCACAGTTGGCCACCAAGCAGTGTTCTCTAGCTACAGACAACACTGCCCATCATCGGACAGTGAGTTGTAGAGGCTCCTAGAAAGTGAAAATCTAAGGGCAGCATGCTGGATTCGAACTCGGGACCTGCGCGTTGCTAGTCCAGCGCGCTACCACTGAGCTAATTCCTCCTTCTCCCTTGGCGTTCGCCAATTAAGAAGGGACGGGGACCCTAGTTTGTGTACTGTGTTTGTCCTTATCTGTAAAGTGTAGAGTGTATGTAGTTTAAGTGTATTGTGTACTGCACTGACGAAGTGCATGGAGAACTGAGCTGTGGTAACCCGTGGGAGCGCTACTCCCCAAGTAATTGCATGCAACAGATACCCCTTGCGGGCACTGCATAGTGGTACACCGTTCCCTACCTTCCAAAGTCACAATTCTGCTTATTTTGTGTGAATAACTGGCCACCCAAGAGTGTCCAGTCAATGTTCCTACCACGACCATTTGTATCCTACTCAGGAAGAGAAGATACTTCAAGTATCTCTTAGCTTGAAACAACCTTCTGTGTCCGACCTGTGCTTCTCCAGTTCCGTACTACTCCATTGTTTGACTTCCCTGTTGCAAAATTATAATAAATGAAAAAGACAGTACATTTTCCAAAATTCAGGCGACACAAATCATTCTTCCCTCGGTGACTCTATCCTTTATAAAACTCATCTCCCTTGACACAGTATCATAAAAATTAAAGATTGATTTAACTTCAGGAAGTCTTAGTGTGTTTCATTACCATTCTCTAACCTTCATCATGTTACAATTCCAATGCGTTCGCAATACTTTCCTCATATAAAAAACAGTTAGTGAAAGTAAATATGTTTTTTGGCCAGCACTATGGGCCCATTGTCCCCAATCTCTAACTTTTTACTGGCATATATGTGGGATTATTGTATTTAAAAAAGAAAACACAAACACTGAATACAACTTGCAATATATTTGACAATTAAATTGAAAATTAATAGAACAACTTGACATATACAACAATCACACTGTCTTCTTTGAACGTCTTTTTGCTACTAAATAAAACTCAAAAGTCGCCGCATCTTTTTGAAAAATCCCTACCACTCATAGGGTTAACTGGAGGGATTTTAAGCACCCTTATTTCCCACATATATGGAATTGGGGTTTTAGAAAAGCTGAAATATCTCCTTAAATTTAATTTTAAAAACCGATGTGATATAATAAATTTTAGCCAAATGGTGAACTGTAAAAGGAAAACTAAGGCTAAATTGAAAGATAAAATTAGAACACTTGAAAATGCACAGAGAGAGAGAGAATGTTTAAACAATTATTATTCAAATATTTTATCAAATATATCATCACGATTAAATTCATATCGAAGCAATATTGTGATAAACATTTAAATTATGAAATATTTAGCGAATGAAACAATGAAATACAAACAATCCACTTGTCATATTATTTATAAAATCAGAGGTTAAAAATTTTAACTCGTTACTTGACCCAAGCCTTACCAACAACATACCGACCTTATTTTACTGTATTTCTAAGACAGTACTTTTAAAATAAGATAATGGTTGAAATACTTTGATTATTTAAGTAAAGAAAAAAAGAAAAAAAAGAATGTAATCTTAAAAGCAGGAAAAGAAAATAACCCAGTGATGATGATCTACTTTCACTGGCCTTTTATTTTGTTCTTTAAGAAGTAATAATAGAAAGATGCAAGGTAATAGCATTAAAAATTATACAGTAACTTTTAGAAAGTCTTATTGGAATGAAAGGAAGTGCAATAATTTAAAGAACTTGATGCACTTACTAACAAATCATATCTTTAGTTTATTACATATAAAAATGTGGTAAAAAAAAAACAATATATATTTTTAGAATTAAATAAATATTTTAGAAAACTAGAATGTAAATAACTTGTAATGTCAAATAAAATTAAGTAAAAAATTGACCTTTGACTTTTCAACACATAGTCGAGTTTATCTAGTTTTTTAAAAGATCAAATAATAAAATGAGTCATTACTTAAGGACTACACCGCCTTAATAAGTAATGCCACGACATCCCCCCAAATTTAACTCAGGCGCCGCCGTCTGTTTAAAAACATGTGTTCTATTCCTTCATTTCCTTCAGTCTGAGCAACAAATAAAATTCAAATATTTTTGCTAATAATTCTGTTACATTTGTTTTAATTTCTCTTCTTATGAGACAAAGTTTTAAGTTGAGAACAAATTTTCATAACTTAAGTTTTTAATGGAAATATATATTCTGATTTACTCGACTTTGTCTTTCGGAAACTATTACAATTTTAGTACAAAATTTCCTCACAATTCGATATTATATTAAGCTTCTTCTAGCCCTTATCCATTACTCTTAAATATAGATTGGGGAGGGGTGATAGTGCACTGCGACAAGAAAAAAAGGTTATTGTGCCACACCACTGGTGCCAAAATGAGACCATTCAACTTACAGCACACCTTCCAGTTAAGAGCTCTGAGAAATCTCAGAATCTGGGTAGGTTCTAGGGATGATATATCTCTAGATTGGTTCAGAAACAAATCAGTTTGACTAAAATGTGGTTTAAAATGTTCAAAACAAGGTGAAAAAGGTGATAGGCTAACTCAAATAGATTTTATTGAACTCAAATGGGGTAGATCACAGTGTTTAAAATAAGGAAATTTTTGGAACAAAAAAACGTTTATTTTGGTGGTGGTGGTGGTGAGGGGAAGTGTTTAAATTATTCCCAATAGGTAACAATTTGGTTCAAGAAACTAAATATGCAGGAGAAAATTAGTTCAGAGATAGGAAATACTATGGTTAAAAAAAAGGTTTAATTTAAATGTAAAAAGATTTAATCTGAATGGAAAAATTTTTAATTTGAATGGAAAAAGATTTAATTTGGATGCAAAAAGATTTAATTTAAATGGAAAAAGTTTAATTTAAATGGAAAAAGATTTAATTTGAATAGAAAAAGGTTTAGTTTGAATGGAAAAAGGTTTAATTTAAATGGAGAAAAGTTTAATCTGAATGGTAAAAGGTTTAATTTGAATGGAAATAGGTTTAATTTCCATGGAAAAAGATTTAATTTGAATAGAAAAGGATTTAATTTGAATAGAAGAAGATTCAATTTGAATGGAAAAAGATTTAATTTAAATGGAAAAAGTATAATTTAAATGGAATTTAAAGATTTAATATGAATGGAAAAAGGTTTAATTTGCATGGAAGAAGATTTAATTTAAATGGAAAAAGGTTTAATTTAAATTGAAAAACTTTTAGTTTAAATGGAAAAAGGTTTAATTTGAATGGAAAAAGGTATAATTCAAATGGAAAAAGGTTTAATTTAAATGGAAAAAAGTTTAATTTAAATGGAAAAAGGTTTAATTTAAATTGAAAAACTTTTAGTTTAAATGGAAAAAGGTTTAATTTAAATGGAAAAAGGTATAATTCAAATGGAAAAAGGTTTAATTTACATGGAAAAAAGTTTAATTTAAATGTAAAAAGGTTTAATTTAAATTGAAAAACTTTTAGTTTAAATGGAAAAAAGTTTAATTTAAATGGAAAAAGGTATAATTCAAATGGAAAAAGGTTTAATTTACATGGAAAAAAGTTTAATTTAAATGTAAAAAGGTTTAATTTAAATGAAAAACTTTTAGTTTAAATGGAAAAAAGTTTAATTTAAATGGAAAAAGGTATAATTCAAATGGAAAAAGGTTTAATTTAAATGGAAAAAAGTTTAATTTAAATGGAAAAAGGTTTAATTTAAATTGAAAAACTTTTAGTTTAAATGGAAAAAGGTTTAATTTGAATGGGAAAAAAGTGCTACTTCAGTTTAATATACAATTCTATCATCTAAATAATATTAATTAGAACTAAATGTGTTGCTGAAATTCTGAGTTTAAAAAAACAGATAACCGGAAGTGCGTTTTTACTGAAATGTATTTCTCAAATTTTATGGTATTTTTTTTTACTTTCTTGCGATTTCTCAAAAATGGTATATCAACTACACATACAAAGATCTAAAACTTTTATTTAAAACATTTCTCTGAGAAAATTCATTTAAGGGCACTTTTGGGGGAAGGGTGGGGTTAGGTTTTCCTCAAAATTGCTATCATAGTTGATTATACAATTCTACCACAAACAAAATTAATTAGAAATAAATAGATGGCCAAAATTCCGAGTTTCAAGAAAATTAGTAAACCGCAAGTGCTTTTTAAGTGATCATTTTGTTCAATTTTCGACGAACTCTAACGAATTTTATCAAATTTGGTACACATACTATAAAATTTGTCAATAACAATTTTATAAACTGGAGTAAGAGAAAGTTGTGTGAGTGTTTCGCACTAGTTTTTTTTTCCAAAACAACTTTATGTTTTTTGTTTTTTTTCTCTTTAAAATTGGAATGTTTGACTGCACAGATATAAACCTTTCACTATTATTTGAACTATTTTTCCGACAAAAAAATTATTTAAAGCCTTCTACGGAATTTTTAGCGTTAAATTTTTGTGATGTGTAAACTGAATTTGTTCTGTGCAAGTCTGTGTTATCACACTGTCTCACAAACGCAAGTTGAAGATCGGCGAACGCCCGAAGCCGATCCATGACCACAAAATGAAGCAGGCTATTACGGGAAATGTCTCTGATGTTAAATTTTTTAATATATTTTGATTAGTGGAATGTTATTGGCACTGCTGCTGTATTGTAATGTAAATAAACTGAAGTAACTACTTACCCCAATGGTTGCTAAACAAAACATGTTCCCAAAACATGTTATCGCATCTGAATAAAAAAATTGCCAGCTTAAAGAAATCCCGTATTATTCCGCAATATGAGAAAGTCGTGTAAGATTGTCACGTTAGATTTTTTTATTTCTTAAATGTTAGACAAGAACATCTGATAAAGAAAGTGGCCTTAAGAAGAATGTACAGAATTAGGACAAAAAAATATATTTGCCAAAGTAATTGCGAAATTAATATCTGTTTATTACCTTATTGACGCATCTGTCTAAATTTTTGTCTTTTCTCCGTCTTACTGTTTATTGAGGCCTGCAAAACCGGCTGAACAGCTTTATAATATGTGATCTGGTTTTTGACTTAAAGTAGCTACACTGGATAATAAACCAGTTTATTTTTTTTGCTGTTATTATTAATACATAATAAGATGAGTTTAAACAATAGCTCATCAATTTGTTTTTCTTGAGGGGCGAGGGATAAATTTTTTTATTTTCGTAATGACGGTGAATTGGAATTAGAGGTCATAATAATGCTTTGTTCTGATTTCTGCTATAAAGGAAGACAAGAAGTTTAGGCAAACATCTACAATACGCAAAATACGAGGGTCATTCAATATGTAACGAGACAAATCACTGTAGTTCAGAAATACAATAGTTTCAGTGCGTCAAGTTGGCTTCCATGTACTTAGTTTCTCTTCAGCTGTTCGAGAGTTTTTGGTAAGCATAATCTCAAATGTTTTGATCAATGGAGTTAACAATCGCGAGTCCCCTCGAACATTGCACTTCGGAAGAACAACACTCAGTGATTAGATTTTTAGTTGCAGACGGTAGCAAAGGTAATGAAATCCATGAAACAATCTTGAAAGTGTGGATAATTGTTTGAACAGTTCGAACGTTTACAAATAGGAAGAACAGTTTAAAAGTGTCTGTGACGAGCAACGAAGTGGACGACTGGTTGAAGTTGCAACTTGCCCCTCGAATCTCGCATTGACGCGTTAATTCAAGACAACAGGCGAATTACTGTTGAATTGATAGCTGAAAAAGTGCACAGAGTGTTGGAACTGTCCATACATTATTCAGAATAACCTGCAGTACAAGAAAACTTGTACGAGATGGTTTCGAAGACTACAACTTACGGACGCCTACAAAGAAACCGGGTTTTTAATCAGTCAACAGTGAAAAAATGATGTTTAATTGGAAAAGAATTTTTCAGTAGAATTATACCATGTGATGAAACATGGGTACACCATTTCGTGCTGGAATCTAAGCGTCAAAACCTTTAGTGGAAGCATACGGGTCCTTCCACTCGAAAGAAATTCAAGACGCAGCCAACTGCTGGAGCCTATTTATTGTGTCTATCTCGAACCATCAATAGCCCCTGACAGTGATATGCTGACAAATACCTTACTTTTAAGGCCTGCCATTTGAACGAAACATCGTGAACTCTTGACTAAAGGCGTGATTTTGCTTAATGACAACGCGTGCCCATAAACGGCATAGGTAACTCAAGAATCAGTTCAGAAAGTGGGGAGGAAGATCCTTCTACATCGCCCTACTGCCCCGATACCGCCCCATTGGACTTCGATTTGTTTGGAGCCCTTAAAGAGGCTCTATGTGAGCAAAATTTTCAATCCAATGAAGAAGGTAAAAAAAAATAAGGTGCAAAAGTGGCTTCGATACCAACCCCAAGAATTTTATGCCAGAGGCATACACAAATTAGCAGAACGATAGGACATATGTATAAATGTTGCTGGGGACTATGTTGAAAAGTAGCCAAAGTTTTGTATTGATTAAATAAATTGTTTTTGAGCTACAGCGATTTGTCTCGTTAGTTGTTCAATGACCCTCAGATGTAATAATAACATTTTTTCTGAACAATTTTGTTGTATTTTGAATGACCCATATTTAATACTTTCAACAAGTGTGAACAACAATGTCCAACTTTTTCACGTACAAATTTCATACTTGTAAGGGAAAGTATTGTCAAATCCGCTTTTCATCACAAATATACATTTTGAGCTGCCCTGAGTCAGAAAAAGTTGTTTTCAGAAATAGGTATTTGTATGTTTGCGTAGTAAACATAACTGAAAAAAAAAAAAATCGCAGTGATATTTAGTTTCAAGGTTTCACCAGAGGGCCAGATGTAACGGCAAGAGAGAGAACACATGCCCAACCGAGAGAAAAACAGACTCTCTCTGGTACTCTCTGTCTTGAGCAGGCTAGAGTGGGGAGAATCTGTATATAAGTCAGTGAGAGATGTACACTTCTATCTATCAGATTCAGCCATACATCGCATCGTGTCATATCTCTACTCCCACCATTTTATTCTATAAAATCATTACAGTGCAGTTAGTATAAACTTATAGCTATATTATAACAGTGTCTTCATATCTCGTCTAATTAATCAATCTCAATTTCTCTCCTCATCAACTCCATTATACCAGACAAAAAGGTTTTGGTCCAAAATTGATTAACCGGAAATACCACTTTACTGATTTTTTTTTTTTTTTCAGTTTTATTAAGATTTTTCTCAAAAACAGCTCCAACGATTTTTCTTTCAACTTATAATATTAGGAAAAATAAAAAAATCGACAAAATAAATAAATTCTTAGAGTCGCAATTCCAGTTGATAGACAGATTTTTGCCTTCAACTTGTTTGTTCGGATTTTTTTTTTGGTCAACTAATCAGCAACATATATCAATTTTGGGATAAAGTACAATTTTTGTTATAGTCTCATGATATTCTCTCTCAGGCATGTACGCGCACAGACTCATACAATGACCATTAGCTGAAACAATTTTTGTATTCGGGATCCCCTTATATCATGGAATTCCGCTGAAAATAAAGTTAAAAAAAAAGAAGGTTATATCAATTTGAAATTTGCATTTGCCATATTTTTTTTTTTTTGCTGTATTAAGATACGTGGAAAAATATATTATGCTTGTGTATGTGTGTAGGGCTGTGTTTCTGACTTCATTAAGCATTTAATTTTACGCGTCTATTAGAGATATTTGTTTAATTGTTTGAACGGCTACCCCCCCACCCCCTAATTTATATTTTAGTTCAGTTCCTTCCCGGTATCAGGGCAGTGCTCCAGCCTTTGCTAAGATTTAGTTACTAATATTTTCAACATCGCTGCCTACTTTATTTTTTTTAGGTATCCTATTTTTTTTTTTTTCTACTGTTTTTGCAATTTTTACAATAATACTTTAATAACTAAATTTTTAATAAAGTTGATAGTATTAGAATTTCAATATTAAGTACTAATTACTGTTAAATGAATGAGAGAGTATCGATTACATATGCGAGAGTATCGATTATGTATTCGATGGAATAAGTTGAAACGTAAGGAAGGAGGTTTTGATAGCAGTGAGTTGAGTGTATGGTTGGTTGGCAATTTAAGAAGTGTAATTAAAAAGTTCTTATTAAAAAACTCTGTGTGTTTATTCTAAATATCCTAAAACATTGTGGTCAGGTAAGGGGTTTTGAGAAGCAAAATTTTCATTCAGTGTGAGCAATGATGCAATATGATATTAATGCGAAAAATTTTGAGTATTAACGGTAATAGGAAATAATGTGTAATACATCTTTCATGTAATTTTAGTTAATGAACAATTTTTGCATTCATAACATCATAGTAAGTTGAAACATATTATGTATTTCCATAAAAGTAGTATGAATCATTATTTAAGAAGAATTAAACATACATTATACACAACAGACATTCTTTTTGTGAATAAAGTACATTTTAATTATGACTCAACTGAATACAATTTTCCTATCATAATAGATAGATCCTTAGAGTAAAATTATATGCCGGGGCTAAAATAAACATTCTTGAATAAATAATACTACCCGATAATGACCATTGTTTTATAAAGTTAAATAAACGGTATTCAAATTACTAAGGCAGTTTTTCATCACTAGCTATGAATAGGAAGAAATTATAATCTTATGGTTTAACAAATTAATTTTGATCTGCATTTCTTTAGGTTTCATTATGCTAGGTTATTCGGTTGAAACTGTCTGTGCATCTGACGCTTTTTAGTCAGACAATTTCAGAAATGATGAAAACGTGGTAAGGTTATAACAATTTACTAGTTAATATTTTGTTTCTGAAACATTTACATAACTTTTTCTAACTGCAGTTTACAAACTTATAATTGACAAATTTTGTAGTTAATATACCAATTAATTTAATGAAATTCAGGCATTGTTGTTATGAAAAAAAAAAATCCCGACAACTGAAAAAAAGTAAAAAACACACTTCCGGTCATCAGATTTCCACCAAACACGGAATTTCAATAACATATTTAATTCTAATTAATATTATTTAGATGAAAGAATTGTTTAATAAACTGAAATAGCACTTTAGAGAAAAAGCTAACCTTACCATTCCCCCTTAAAAGTGCCCTTAGAAGTAAATGAACTTTTCCAGGAGAAATCATTCAAATAAAAATTGTAGCTCTTAGTATGGGTAGTTAATATTCTCAAGTTTCAATAAAATCTTTAGAGAGCCATTTCTGAGAAAATCGCAAAAAAATTAAAAAAAATGAATCAATAAAGTGGTACTTCCGGTTGAGGAATTTTGATTGTTAGATCTCATGGTGATACCTAAACAGAATATCAAGCTTGAAGCTTCTGCGACTTAGCGTTTTCGAGCTATGCTATTCAAAAAGACAAACACACCATTTACTAAAAACCACTTTTTTTTTTTTTTTTACTCAAGAGACCTCAAAACGCCTATTTCGAGTAAAAACTCGATATAGAAAATTTAACACGATTACAATACTTCCTGTTACTATGAGTATGAGAAAGTAAAAAAAAATCTGGTGTGAAACACAACTCACACAACTTTCTCTTACTCCAGTTCTCAAAATTATAATTGACAAATTTTTTAGTTTGTATACCAAATTTAATGAAATTCATTGAAAACTGAAAAAACTCCATTAAAAATGCACTTCAGGTTTATTAATTTTCTTGAAACCAGGAATTTTGGCCATCTATTTATTTCTTATTAATGTTGTTTGGATGAGAGAATTGTATAATCAACTACGATAGCACTTTAGAGAAAAACATAAACCCTCCCCTAGAAGTGCCCCTTAAATGAATTTTCCCAGAGAAATGTTTTGAATAAAAGTTGTAGATCATTGTATGTTTAGTTTATGTGGTAAGTTTCAAGGAAATCATTGGAGCCATTTTTAAGAAAATCGCAAAAAAGTGAAAAAATTATTTAGTAAAGTGGTCAAGTAAACGCACTTCCGGTCATCCGATTAGTTCAAACTCGGAATTTTAACAACATATTTAATTCTAATAACCATTATTTAGATGACAGAATTGTATAATAAACTGAAATAGCACTTTAAAGAAAAAGCTAACCCTACCACTTCCCCTTAAAAGAATTTTTCGGAGAAATGTTTAAAATAAAAATTGTAGCTCTTAGTATGTATAGTTGTTATTCTAAAGTTTCAAGGAAATCATTAGAGCCATTTTAGAGAAAATCGCAAAAAAAATGGAAAAAAATCAATTAGTAATGTGTTACTTCCGGTTGAGGAATTTTGACAGATATCTTTACTATTAGATCTTATGATGCTGCGATACTGCGATTTTTCGTTTTTGAGCTATGCTATTCAGACACCCACTCACACACAAACACACCATTTTCTAAAAACCACTTTTTTTTTTTTTTTTTACTCAAGAGACCTCAAATCGTCTATTTCGAGTAAAAACTTGAAATCGAAAATTTGACACGATTACAATACTTCCCCTTTCTAGGAGTTCGTACGAGAAAGTAAAAAGGAATGGAAAAACAATTTTTGAGTGAAGGAATTAATGTTACAAATAAAATAAAAGAAATTATCATCAAAATTATAATTATTATAATGACAAACTCTTAGTCATCGACCGTCAGGAGGGGGGTGTGTATGTGCCACAATAATTATTTATCATCATTAATTTACGAGAAGAAGGATTGAAATTAAGATATAAATAGAGTTAAATAAAATAATATAAGATAAAACAAACACACTCTCGTAAACAAATAATAAAAATAAATCTTCCATAATTATTAAGAAATAAATTTATTTATTTTATTATTATTATTTTTTATTATCTACTTATTTATTTTTTAATATTTATAATTTATTTATCAAGATATATTTGTATATTTATTCATTTAATTTTAATCTATTTTAATATCTATTCTATTTTTAATTTTTATTTCTTATGGATAATTAAATTAATTAGCATTGCCTTGCAAACAAAAGCTGATCTACTATAATTGACCAACAATATCTAGTTTTTAATCTTCCAATAATTCTATTGTATTAATCTATTAAAATTTGAGTTTTTCTCTTGAAATACATTTTTTGAGGATCTGGTATGAAAACTCAACACGACATTTTTGTATTCCTCTTAATACAATCATATAGCAAATGAAAATTTTGCTCATTCGAGGCAGATAGAAAATGATTACATTGTAGAATGTACCATTAATACTGAACACATTGAAATCTGTCGTCTCCGATTTTTAGAACCACCCAATCATAATTATTTTATTTATCTGTGAAGTTAGTATTCCAAGTTCAAAGGAAATCGAATTATTGTCGCTTTCAAAACAAAATTCTAAATAGAACCTTTTTTATAAAATCGCATTTCCGGTTAACCGATTTCCTTCCATATGGAATTCTGGCTATATTTCTAATATATATTAATATTTTTTTTTTTAGGCGGTCTTAACGTCCATCTACTAATTAGGTTTCGTAATCGGAGCCAGAAGTACCTACTTTACTATTAACATTTTTTAAATGAATATAAAAATTAGCAGTTAAACGCGGGACTCGAACTGGGGACCTCCCACTTCCAAGTCCATACTCATAACCACTACACCAACACCCGCCCCTATATATTAATATTATACAGATGGCAGAAACATTCATTGTACAGAAGTCCTACCTTAGAAGAAAAGCTTTATTACATTACTGTTCCCCCGTTTCATAGGCTCACATAGAAACACTGCAAATTCGAAGGTTTATCTGAGAAGAGTTGTCATAATAGAATAACGAAGAACTAGGAATAGAAAAAAAGGTTTCATCCCAGCTAGTAAGTAATTTCCTCCATCAGCAAGCTTGCAGAAGTTAGAACAACTTCGAAATCTATCTTATACAGCACCAACTTGTGAACAAGGCCCCAAAAAGGCGGTTTCTTTTGGACCTTTCGGCTCCTTCTCGGAAACCACCTCTGCCATGTATCCTCCTTGTTTAATTACACGGTTATACCAGTTCTTATGAGCAATTCTAAATAAGACCAAATCCGTCTATATCACTGCAATAAGCATCAAAGCAAGTTCGATTGCGCTACACGCTATCCAGTCAAGGAATTACATTAGAAACTTTACAATGCCTATGAATAATCCTGTTACATGCATTTAAAATCCTTTCTTGAACAAAAACAGCCTTAGTTTATACATCAAACTAAAACGAAAAAAATATTCTCGTAATATTCAGGCAAACAATAATAAAATTTAATCCAGTTATGCAACTAACGGTAAAGATTAGCTCATCATTCCTTATATCATTTTGCTTATTCATAATGACAAGATGATCATCCGTAAGAATAAATTCTTCGAGCTTCCCTCGCCCCCATATTCATTCATCCGTCCCCACACTAAATCAATTTTGGGAGATTATCCATACCTAAAAATATTAGGTGTCCCCCATAAAATCCATAGTATATAAAATAAAAGAGGATAAAAGAATATAATATAATATAAAAAGAACAAAACGTAAACGAAAAAAAATCTGGTGCGACATACACACAACTTTCTCTTACTCCAGTTCACCAAATTATAACTGACATAATTTTATAGTTTGTGTACGAAATTTAATGAAATTCGTCGAAAACTGTTCAGTAAAGCGCACTTCCGGTTTACTAATGCTCTTGAAACTCGGAATTTTGGCTATCTATTTATTTCTAATTAATATTGTTTGGATGATAGAATTGTATAATCAACTATGAAAGCACTTTAGAGAAAAACATAACCCACCCCTTCCCTAAAAAGTGCCCTTAAATGAATTTTCCTAGAGAAATGTTTTCGATAAAAGTTGTAGATCTTTGTATTGTAAGTATATATATGAAGTTTCAAGAAAATTGTCGGAGCCATTTTTGAGAAAATCGCGAAAACGTGAAAAAAAATAATTTAGTAAAGTGGTAAAGTAAACGCACTTCCGGTCATCCGATTTTTTCAAATTCGGAATTTCGACAACACATTTAATTCTTATTAATATTATTTAGATGAAAGACTCATTTAATAAAAACTGAAATAGCATTTTAGAGGAAACCGTAACCCCACTCCTCCCCCCAAAAGTGCCCTTAAATGAATTTTTCCAGAGAAATGTTACAAAAAAAAGTTGTAGATTTATTTAAGTGTACTTGATATGCCAAGTTTGAAGAAAATTGTCGGAGCCATTTTCGAGAAAATTGCAAAAAGGTAAAAAAAAAAAAAGAAAAAAAACTAGTAAAGTGGTACTTCCGGTTAAGGAATTTTTGACAGATAATTTACTATCAGATCCCATGGTGATACCTAAACTCGGAAATATCAAATTTCAACTTTCTACGGTTTTATGTTTGTTTAAGCTAAAAATTAACTTATTTTGGACTCAGGGAACCTCAAAAATGGATATTTCCGGTGAAAAATCGATATAGAAAATTTGACACAATTACAATACTTTCTCTCACTAGGAGTAAGAGAATGTAATTAAATAAGTCTACAATTTACGGTCCTCTGCAATATCTTTTATATTTAAATGAATTATAATCTATCTTTCGTTAAATTTAGCAGTGGGTGGCAGCCAGATTAAAAAAAAAAAGAATGTAAAAATTATTATTAAAATCATGTTCAAAATAAATTCTATATTTTTATTTTAAATAAATATATTACAGATAGGGTAGTTTTTTTTTTTTTTTAAAAAAAGGAAAACATTACGAGAAAATATATTATATAGAGGCCAAAAAAAAAAAAGAAAAAATTACTTAAAATGATAGTAAATAAACTAAATAAAAGACTTTTTTAAGATATTAATTATAAAAAAATGAACTTATTTTGGCAACAGTAAAATATATGGGCCAATATAGTTCAAAGAAGTAGTACCGGCCAAAATGTGTTACGAGAACAGACACAACTCTTATCCTACACGCCCACACACCATAAAATATCATAAATGATAATAGTATTCAATGTATATATATATATATACATAGTTTATTTTTAGAATATTTATAATTTTAAAAAGCCTGTTTTTAGAGTAATATAAACTAAGTAGATGCAATATGATCCTATATATTTTTACTTTCTCTTACTCCTAGTAAGAGGAAGTATTGTAATCGTGTCAAATTTTCGATATCGAGTTTTCACCGGAAATATCCGTTTTGAGGTCCCCTGAGTCCAAAAAAGTGGTTTTTAGCAAATGGTCTCTGTGTGTGTGTGTGTGTGTGCGTGTGTATGTGAACAGCATAGCTCAAAAACGAAAAACCGTAGAAAACTGAAACTTAATATTCCGTTTAGGTATCACCATGCGATCTGACTGTGCGTTATCGGTCAAAATTCCTCAACCGGAAGTACCACTTTACTAGTTGACTTTTTTACTTTTTTGCGTTTTTCTCAAAAATGGCTCCAAGGATTTTCTTTAAACTTGGTACATCAACTACATATACAAGGAGCTACAACTTTTATTTGAAACATTTCTCTGGGAAAATTGATTTAAGGGCCCTTCTGGGGGAGGGGTGGGGTTAGGTTACCCTTTAAAGTGCTATTTCGGGTTATTACACAATTCGGTCATTTAAATAATGTTAATTAGAATTAAATATGTTGTTGAAATTCCGAGTTTGAGAAAAATCGGAAAACCGGAAGTGCTTTTGTTTTAACACTTTAATAAATATGATTTTTTCACTTTTTCGCGATTTTCTCAAAAATGGCCCCGACGATTTTTTTTGAAACTACACATATAAACTAAACATTCAATGATCTATAACTTTTATATAAAACATTTCTCTGGGAAAATTCATTTAAGGGCACTTTTAGGAGAGGGGTAGGGTTACAGCTTCCTCTAAAGTGTTATCATACTTGATATACAACTCTATCATCCAAATGAAATTAATTAGAAATAAATAGTTGGCCAAAATTCCGGGTGTGAAGAAAATCAGTAAACCGGAAGTGCGCTTTTACTGAATAGTTTTTTCAGTTTTCGACAAATTTCATTAAATTTGGTACACAAACTATAAAATTTGTCAATTATAATTTTGATAACTGGAGTAAGAGAAAGTTGTGTGAGTGTTTCACACCAGATTTTTTTTTATTTCAAATATTTATGTAAATATAGCAAGAGTGAAAAAAAAAGATGTTATGAAGAAAAATAATGTAAAAAAATATTAATATTTAACCTAATTGAAATTTTCCAAATGTGATTGTTTTATTTGGCACCACATGTTGGGGAATTCAGTTTAATGAGCTTTCTAGTTTTAGAATTTTCAAACACTATCCAACGCCCTATTATGTAAAGGAAGTTTAAAATATTGCTAACTTTTTGAGCGGAATATTTTACAATATTACTAGCTTCAATTTAGTCTAGTTTAACTTTGGGCAAAAAAAAAAAAAAAAATTATTGCGATATTATATCGTAAATTAATTTTTTTTTTATTTAAATTTAATGCCGCTAAAAAATATACAAAATCTATTAATATTAAAGTACCATTTGTCAACCTGACAAAATAAGTATTACGAACGACAAATTTGGAATGTACTACGACAGAAAAAAAAAAAATCATAATAAAGTATTCATACAAAGATAAAATTTAATAATGAAGCGACAAACATGTGTAAGTTTCATGACAAGTATAATAAAATATAGCGGCAAAAATATTTTTAAATGAACGGACAGAATATATAATTATTCCAAAAAGATATCGCATTTTTCTTCGTACTTTTATGTTATATTTATTTATCACATTTATTTTTAATTATTTTTGTTGTTGGACATTTTTGTTTATCAAAATACTGATTAAATAGTAAATGAATATACAATACAACGAATATGTCAGTTCAAAATTGAATTTATTTATCATCTTTATTTCCAACCCGTTGGTTAATTTTTTTTTCTTTTTTTTTTTAAATTTAAGGCGCTTCAACAGCTATGGTCATTAGCGTCCGGAGCATATCTCAAGTGCTCTGCGGCCTCCGGACAGTGTTCACTCGCTACAGACAACACTGTCCATCACCAAACAGGAAGAAAAAAATCCTAAGGAAAACACGAAAGTGGCTCCTAGGAAGAAAAAAATCTAAGGGTAGCACTGGAATCGAAGTCGGGATCTCCGTGTGGGAATCCAACGCGCTAACCACTTAGCTAATCCCTCCCCTCCTTTGGTTAATTCTCATTTACTATAAAAGGAAATTAAATTATAAATTATTATTAATAAATTTTATTAATAATAATATAAACGCATTATTATTTAGATTACCAATAACAGTACTTTTAATATATTTTATTAACTTTCCCAATGAATTGTTTTTTAATATTGATTTAATTTTCATTATTGTTGATTAATGTGTAATAGTAAAGTAAAGTAATGCCTAACCATCATACTAGGTGTCATGGACGGGGGGCGGAAGAGGCACTTACTTTACTATTAATATTTTGTAAACAATATATAAAATTTAGCAGTTTATACACGGGACTCGAACTGGTGACCTCCCAGTTACAAGGCCATACTCATAACCACTACACCAATACTTGTTTTCAGATGCCCTAAAAATCTAAAAAAAATAACTCAAAAATGAAAAGTCGCAGGAAGCATATCTGACACAAAGGTTATTTTGTCTGCAAAATGCATCAACCGGAAGTGCGACTTTTCTAAATTTTTTTACAGTTTTTCGCGAGTTTCTCGTAAACAGTTCCTGCAATTTTTTTCGTAAACTTCGTATACTATCCACAAACATAAATACCTATCACTTTTATTTGAAACATTTTTGTAGAAAACTTGATTTTAGGCGGGGGGGGGGGAGGAGTAATGTAAAGCTTCCGTCTAATATACCACTCAATAAAATATATGGTTCTATCACTCTTATGTAATTATATTAATGTACAGCCGAGCATTGGTATAAATCAAAATTTTTTAGAAAATCGGTAAACCGGAAATGCGTTTTACAGAATAGGTTTTCTAGTTTTTTTGGCGGGGGGGGGGGCAAATTTCTAGAAAACAACTATTACGATTTCCTTTAAATTTAGAATACTAACTGCATGGATATAAACATATCACTTTTATTTGTAACATTTTTTTCTCAAAAAAAAAAAAAAAAAAAAAACTGGTGTGAAACACTCACACAACTTTCTCTTACTCAGTTCTCAAAATTATAATTGACAAATTTTATAGTTTGTGTACCAAATTTAATGAAATTCGTCGAAAACTGAAAAAACTGTTCAGTAAAAGCGCACTTCCGGTTTACTAATTTTCTTTGAAAACTCGAATTTTGGCCATCTATTTATTCTAATTAATTTTTACTTTCTCTACTCCTAGTAAGAAAGTATTGTAATCGTGTCAAATTTTCGATATCGAGTTTTCACCGGAAATATCCGTTTTGAGGTCCCCTGAGTCCAAAAAAGTGGTTTTTAGCGAATGGTCTGTGTGGGTGTGTGTGTGTCTGTGTGTGTGTATGTATGTGAACAGCATAGCTCAAAAACGAAAAATCGTAGAAAGTTCAAACTTGATATTACGTTTAGGTATCACCATGGGATCTGACGGTGCGTTATGTGTCAATATTCCTCAACCGGAAGTACCACTTTACTAGTTGTTTTTTTTACGTTTTTGCAATTTTCTCAAAAATGGCTCCGAAGATTTTCTTTAAACTTGGTATATCAACTACACATACAAAGAGCTACAACTTTTATTTGAAACATTTCTCCAGGAAAATTCATTTAAGGGCACTTCTGGCGGAGGGGTGGGGTTAGGTTTTCATCTTAACTGCTGTTTCAGTATATTAGACAATTCTGTCATCTAAATAATGTTAATTAGAATTAAATATGTTGTTGAAATTCCGAGTTTGAAAAAAAATAGATAACCGGAAGTGCGTTTTTACTGAAATATAATTTCAGTTTTCTGGTATTTTCTCGAAAATGGCTCCAACGATTTTCTTTAAACCAGCGTTGTTAACTATACATATAAAGAGCTACAACTTTTATTTGAAACTTTTCCCCTGATAAATTCATTTAAGGGGACTTTTGGGGGAGGGGGGTTATGTTTTTCTTTAAAATGCTATCACAGTTGATTATACAATTCTGTCATCCAAATTGAAATAACTAGAAATTAATATATGACCCAAATTCCGAGTTTCAAGGAAATTAGTAAACCGGACAGTTTTACTGGACAGTGTTTTCACTTTTCGACGAATTTCATTAAATTTGGTACACTAACTATAAAATTTGTCAATTATAATTTTGAGTACTGGAGTAAGAGAAAGTTTGTGAGTGTTTCACAACAGATTTTTTTTTTTGGATGATAGAATTGTATAATCAAACTATGATAGCACTTTAGATGAAAACATAACCCCCACCCCCTCTCCTAAAAGTGTCCTTAATTTAATTTTCCCAGTGAAATGTTTTAAATAAAAGTTGTAGATCTTTGTATGTTTAGTTTATACATGAAGTTTTTAAGAAAACCGTCAGGGCCATTTTTGAGAAAATCACGAAAAAATGGAAAAAAATCATTTAGTAAAAGGGGTAAAGTAAACGCACTTCCGGTTATCCAATTTTTTTCAAACTCGGAATTTCAACAACATATTTAATTCTAATTCATATTGTTTAGATGATGGAATTGTTTAATAAACTGAAATAGCACTTTAGATGAAAACCTAACCCAGCCTTCCCCATAACTGTCCTTAAATGAATTTTTCCAAAGAAATGTTTTAAATAAAAGTTGTAGCTCTTTGTATGTGTAGTTGATATACTAAGTTTAATGAAAATCGTCGGTGCAATTTTCGCGAAAAACGCAAAAAAGTAAAAAAAAAAAACGACTAGTAAAGTGGTATTTCCGGTTGAGGAATTTTGACAGATAACGTGCAGTCAGATCCCATGGTGATACCTAAACGGAATATCATGTTTTAACTTTCTACGATTTTTCGTTTATGAGTTATGCTGTTTAAATACACGCGCGCACACACACACACTGACCATTGCTAAAAAGGACTTTTATAGGCTCAGAGAACCTCAAAACCGATATTTCCGGTGAAAACTCGATATCGAAAATTTGACACGATTACAATATTTCCTCGTTCTAGGAGAACCTCTTACTAGGTTGTTAATAGGTGTTTCCGAGGAATAGGAGACGATAAGATTTCAAATATGTTTTATATTAAGGCGTTTTCTACAATGTAATCATTTTCTCTACCTGTCTTAAATGAACAAAATTTTTATTATCTATATGACTGTATTAAGAGAGGAGTTCGAGAATGTCGTGTGATTTTTCCCATCAGAGTTTTTGTAATCAGATGATTGATTCTCAAAATATGTTTTTGATTTCAGTGAAAAATCAATTTCAAGATTTGAAAGAATTGGAATAGTTTCTCTTACAGGAGTAAGAGAATTTAATAATCAATAACATAACAAAAACTTGTTTTTAAATATAAAAAATATGTAAATACAATAATGCAGAAAGTGTAAAGAAGTACGGTGGGTTTAGAGAGGGCACTGACCGTATGAGCGAGCAGTACAGATGTGACGCAGGCAAACTTATAACACAGCCAACCTAACTGAACTTATTATATACATTACATATGTTAGTTTTGTAAGTTTATCAATTTATTCATGAAAATGTTTTGTTAATTATGGAACAAAATACTTTATGAAGCATACAAATTGTTTTTTTTTTTTTTGTATAATAATGTATTACGATGTATGTATGTATGAAGAATACTATTATTTATTTATTCATGTGCCTTGCTTTTCATTTAATACACATTTTTCATTGATAATATTTGATTAAACTATTATGTAAAATAATTCCAAACATAATTAGGAACACAATAATTATTGCAGAATAAATAGCGTCCAACAGTATAAACAACAGAAGAATGCGGCCATTAATCTAATAGCTGGAGGCATGATTGTGACGAATGGAGTTGTTGATAAAATACCACCACTAATGGACACTAAATTCTAAACTCACAATTTATATTTTAGTTGTTGTGTGAGAAGAAAGAGTCATTTCAAAAGAAATGAGTGGCGAAGAGCGGTAGTATTGGTAAGTTAGTACTCTTGCTTGTTCTAATGATCGTATAGATTAGCTAGCTAGCAGAGAACTTTCTATACTGTAACAAAAGGCTTTTTGACTGGGAATTAGTGTTTATATCAGTTGTTTTACTTATTGAAAATTATTACTTGTTATAATTCTTTGAGCGAATGATTTTTAGATACTTGAAAACTCAAATTAGACTCCTTCAAAAGTTGTTTTTAGATTGATGCAAGCTCCGAAATAGGGCGAGCTTAAGTACGCTTTTGATTAGCATGCGATGTGGGAGCTTAGCGCAGCTCGGTGCTTCAAAGTTGTAACCAGTTTGTCCGTTCCTTATAGATAAGCGTAACAGAGAGGAAAAGAGATGTTGAGATGCACTATAAAAGAACCGCAGCTTTAGCAATTGCAACTTCAAATGTTACAATGCAGTTGGTAGTGTTTTTGGTGCACTCTACTGGGCCAGAATATAATCACTTCTGTACCTGCCAAGGTTAGTAAATAAGTACTTATCCCCCCCCCCCCCCCCCCGCCAATTCTTTATTTATGTTAGGATTTATTGACTTTAATGAGTAAAAGAAAGTAATAAATCCGGCGTGAAAAACTCACTCAAGTTTCTCTTACTCCAGTTTTCAAAATTGTAATTGACAAATTTTAGAGCGTTGTTTACGAAATTTGATGAAATTCGTTGGAGTTCGTCGAAAGTTGAAAAAAAAGGTTCAATAAAAGTGCACTTCCGGTTTACTAATTTTCTTGAAACATGGAATTTTAGCCGTCTATTTATTTGTAATTAATTTTTTTTTGGATGGTAGAATTGTATAATCAACTATGATAGCACTTTAGAGAAAAACGTACCCCTACCCCTCCCACAAATGTGCCCTTAAATGAATTTTTCCAGGGAAATGTTTCAAATAAAAGTTGTAGCTCTTTGTATGTTTAGTTTATATTGGATGTTTCAAGAAAATCGCCGGGGCTATTTTTGAGAAAATTGCGAAAAAGTGAAAAAAATCATTTAATAAAGTGGGAAAGTAAACGCACTTCCGGTCATCCAATCTTTTCCAAACTCGGAATTTCAACAACATATTTAATTCTAATTAACATTATTTAGATGATAGAATTGTATAATAAACTGAAATAGCACTTTAGATGAAAACCTAACCCCACCACTCCCCCAGAAATGCCCTTAAATGAAGTTTTCCAGAGAAATGTTTCAAATAAAAGTTGTAGCTGTTATTATGTGTAGTTGATATACCAGATTTGAAGAAAATCGTTGGACCCATTTTTGAGAAAAATCGCAAAAACGTAAAAAAAAAAAAAAAAACCTATTAAAGTGGTACTTCCGGTGGAGGAATTTTGACAGATCTGTCAGATGCCATGGTGATACCTAAACGGAATATTAAGTTTTAATTTTTTACGATTTTTCTATTTTGAGCTTTGCTGTTCACATAAATACACACAGACGCACACACACAGACGCGCACACACACAGACGCGCACACACAGAGACCATTTGCTAAAAACCACTTTTTTGGACTCAGGGGACCTCAAAACGGATATTTCCGGTGAAAACTCGATATCGAAAATTTGACACGATTACAATACTTCCTCTTACTAGGAGTAATTAATGACTTTTTTTTTACAGAAATACGGCAAGGAAACGATTAATATTACAGAAAATTTTTCTGCTGCTAAAGTTTAATTCCTTTCCTCTCGTTTGCTGAAAATATATGTACAAGCTGGAACTCCATATCTTGACTGTTAACCAACCAAATATACTTGTAATAAACTAAAATTTAATACCTCAAACTTATAATTTAACTAAAAGTAAACAACAAAGTGAACTTTTAAGACAATAAACAACATAAATAAACGGTAACACAATATCTATGACTTATTTATTTCACATAGTACGTCAGAGAACTTTATTTCATTTGAGAGAAATGGTGAAAAAAATAAATAAAATAAAATGAAATAAAATTAAATTCGCACGTGTGGTTTTAAAATGTTTACAACACTATAGAGTGGACAAATAAACACTTTACTAAGATCTGTCTTGCAATATAAACTTCTAAAGATAGTTAAGTTGTAGGAGTGCATTCAGTCTTAAAATAAATTAAGAGTATAATGAGCTTATTTTTATCACTATCAAAACAGGCTGGCTTTCTATTTAATTACCATATTTTAGCTTCTTACGGGTGGGCGTCAAGATAGTGACGTCAATAATAATTCATCGCGGGAATTGATTAATTTAGAACCAAATTAAAATGAAAGTCATCATTTTTTAATGTTTCTTTTTAAATTCAAACCAATTAAAATTTAAAAAAAGGAGTTATTTTAATTGTTAGTGCCATTAAAAAAAACAAAACTGGTGTGAAACAGTCACACAACTTTCTCTTACTCCAGTTCTCAAAATTATAATTAACAAATTTTATAGTTTGTGTACCAAATTTAATGAAATTCGTCGAAAACTGAAAAAAAACTTCAGTAAAAGCGCACTTCCGGTTTACTAATTTTCTTGAAACTCAGAATTTCGCGCCATCTATTTATTTCCAATTAATTTTGTTTGGATGATAGAATTGTATAATTAACTAAGCACTTTAGAGGAAGCTGTAATTCCACCTCTCCCCTAAAAGTGCCCTTAAATGTATTTTCCCAGAGAAATGTTTCAAATAAAAGTTGTAGATTTGTGTAAGTGTAGTTGATGTAACAAGTTTGAAGAAAATCGTCGGAGCCATTTTTGAGAAATCGCAAAAAAGTAAAAAATCCAACTAGTAAAGTGGTACTTCAGGTTGAGGAATTTTGACAGATAACCTACTGTCAGATCCCATGGTGAAACCTAAACGGAATATCAATTTAAACTTTCTACGATTTTTCGTTTTTGAGCTATGCTGTTCACTACAACCACACACACACACACACACACACCACACACCCACATAGACTAACTTTTTTTGGACTCAGGGGACCCGTTTTGAGGTCCCCTGAGTCAAAAAAATGGTTTTTAGGAAATGGTCTGTGTATGTGAACAGCATAGCTCAAAAACGAAAAACCATAGAAAGTTGAAACTTGAATTCCGTTTAGGTATCACACCATAGGATCTGACAGTTCGTTATCTGTCAAAATTCCTAAACCGGAAGTACCACTTCACTAGTTTTTTTTTATTTTTTTTTTTTTACTTTTTTGCGATTTTCCAAAAAATGGCTCCGACGATTTTCTACAAACTTAGTATATCAACTACAAATACAAAGAGCTACAACTTTTATTTGAAACATTTCTCCGGGAAAATTCATTTAAGGGCACTTTATCAAGTTTTAACTTTCTGCGGTTTTTCGATTTGATCTATACTGTTCACATAAAACACACACAGACACAAAAAAAAAAAAAAAAAAAAAAAAAACGAATTATCTATTTACCAAAATTAGGCTGGCTAATACATGTTCACCCGACTTGTGACTCTTGTGTGTAGCGCGCCCGCCCTATGTCTCAGCCAACAAAGCTTTCAAGGGGCAATTCAAATTTAAACCTAACTGTGACAGGTTCTAAATTAATTTTTCCAGGAAAATGTTTCAAATAAAAGTGTTTAACTTTTTATCTGTTTAATTAATAAAATTCAAGTTTGAAATAAAACTGTTGCTACCGTTTTTTTGAGCAAATCACGATAAACTAAAAAAAAAATCAGAAAAAGTAGCATTTCTGATTGAGTCGGATTTTGTAGAAAACTTTCGTTTCAGAAGCAGTGGTGGGGTTGTTACCTACCGTATATATATATACGGTATACCAAGTTTGAGTTTCCGGCAATTTTTCGTTTTTGAAATACGCAAAGAGAATTTGCTAAAAACATGTTTTTTCATATTCCAAGAACTTCAAAACTTCTATTTCCGGTGAAATATCAACTTTGTAAAATTTGACAAAATTACGGGTAAATGTGGATGGATATCTGAATAATTGATTATGGATGGAGATGGACGGGATAACTGTCAAAGACAATAAAATAAATTAAACTCCAAGGCTTAATTAATCAATCACAAGTAAGAAAGCTGCAAAGCAAACATAAACTACGGCGCAAAGTAGACTTACACTGCAAGATAGTCTAAATGCTGTTCAAAAAGTTGGATAATATCCAAACCAGTAAATCAAAGTATCCAACAGACAAATGTAGGAAAATATATAGCTAAATGGTAATGAAGGGCTGGACGTAGACATTGGAAATAAAATACTGGGAATAGAAGTTCGATGTTAGAAAGAAGAAAAATTAGGAGGTAAGAAGATACCCCGATGGTATTTGGGCAGTCTTTAGACGGAAAAAAATTTGCACTGGTAAGAGATGACCTAAAACTCTTTTGGAGCCGTTTCCACCAGGAAGAAGAAAGCGATATAATGATAAAAGGACACGGTCTGAGGAATGAGGACTTGCAGATCTGAAAGTACTGGTAATCTCAAGACAATGTCGAAAGAGGAGAAGCTTTTAAATGAAGGAGAATTTCCAAGGAAAAAACACAGGTTTTGATGTGAGATTTAGAGTGTGGGCTACTGTGTGTGTGTGCTCGCGCGCGTGTTTGTACAAACAATATTCTCAAAAATAATGAATCACAAAAATCTCGAACTGGAAATTCCTTTTCAGAACTCAAAGATTTTGGTCGAAGTCCATCAAAAGGAACTGTAACTTTACGTTCTTTGGGTGAATACTTTGCTCTGTTAAAAGTACTGAGCTAAAAGATTCTCTCCTGCAGCACTAGAAAATTAGGCTACTATCTTTGGGTCCCCGAAATCTGGCCATCGATGAGTACTTAAATAGAAGGATAAGTTAAGGATAATAGAAAAGAGAAGGATGAGGGTCTTAAGGATGAGTTGAGGATAATAGAAAAGAGAAGAATCTGGCTAAAATGTGAAATAGCAGAACACAGATTAGAGTTTGTGAGGCAGAGAGAAAGAAATACCCATCGATTTTATGAAAGGTTAAGATTGGTTGGGTTGTGAGGAAATTAGGCTCAGAATCTTCTCTGGTCGAGACAGGATGTCTATGGATGAGCTTAGGTAATTTCCCTTTAAGATAATAGTATGATTTGTTCGGACTGCGATGAATCTTAGATAGGATAGACCCGGGAATGGATTTTTTTCTAGACCCAGTTTGTTGTTGTTTTTTTTGGAGGGGGGTTATATATGGGCACAGTGGGGCTTTGGATACCGAGGAGTTTTGTCCCTCCCCACAGAGAATAATAAAAATAATAAAGACTGTTTTACAAACTGCCATTCATAAATTTACTACCAGTTTGATACCACTCTATGCTCTCAAAATACAAAAAAAAATATGCATTAAAACACAATTATAACTAAAACAAAACAAAACAAAAAAAAATAAAATAAAATAAAATACTTACAAATTGACAATAAATGGATGTTTGAGATCGGCGAGTATTTCTTTTTCATTTTTAACGTGTTCTACTTGTTTTAATCTAATTACATCACTAATTGCTAATATTTTAATAGCTAAATATTCTCCACTTTCTTTCTCCCTACATAAACATACACGTCCAAAAGTTCCAGTACCTGAAATTAATACAAAATCAGTCAAACAAAAAAAAAAAAAAATTGTTTTTTGCGAATAAAAACCTATTTTATAAATAAGTCTTCTATTTCCAACAAACTAAAACACATTATAAATCTATTTTAAAAATAACATTAATTTACAGCTCTAGTAGACATAATTTGAAATATCACGCAAACTCTTTATCTATATTATTACAGCACTTTGAAGTATTGCCAGTTTTAGTGAAACTCAACTTGTAATATCTATTTTTTACTCTATCTTGTTTAAATATGTAAATGCGAGTAAAAATAAAAAAAAAAATTATATGATTTAGAAAAATCGATGATAAAATATATTATTCCGAGAAATGTTTATATGAAACCGGAAATCCAAGCGGATACCTAGAATAATGTACTTTATTACTTCCTATTTACGTACTTATTGCTCATATTTTGCGATATGTAGGTATGTATTTGAACAAAATATCTCAAAAACGGAAAATTGCAAGAACTTTAAACTTGATACCACACAGGGAAGGGATTAGTGGGTAGCGCGCTGTCCCGGATTTTCGTGGCCAGTAATGATGCTTTTAGATCTACACCTCCGGTGATTGGCAAAGATAGGATACTGCCCCGGAGGCAGGCAGTGCAATTAAAAGGCTCCGACTGGCACAGATAAATATTTCAGATTGCAGTGCACTGAGTTCCTGACAAAAAATATAATCTAAACATCAACATCACATCTGACACAAAGATTTCGGACAAATTCATCCATCAATCCGAAACTTTACTGAATAGCATTTTTTAAACATTTGCGATTTTCTTCAGAACTTCATCCATTGATTTTCTTTAAACTTTGTCACACTATCAACGGAGGTAAATACGACAGTCATTCAATGAGTAACAAGACAAATCGCTGTAGCTCAAAAACGATTTATTTAATCAATACAAAACTTTGGCTACTTTTCAACATACGAAGTCCCCAGCAACACTTACTTAATACACTTGTCCCATCGTTTTTCTAATTCTGGCTTAAAATTCTTTGGGTTGATCTTGTAGCCACTTATGCCCGTGATTTTTAACTTCTTCATTGGAATGTTTTCCCATGTAGAGCTTCTTTAAGGGATCCAAACAAATAGAGCAAGGTCGGGGAAGTAGGGGGGATGTGGAAGGATCACCCACCCCACTTTTTGAAATGTTTCTTGAGTTAACTGGGCCGTGTGTGGGGGCGCGCGTTGTCATGAAGCAAAATGACGCCTTTAGTCAAGAGTCCACGAAGTTTCGTTCGAATGGCAGGCCTTACTGTGTTTGTAAGCACATCACTGTAATACTGGCTGTTGATGGGGCGTTGATCTTCGAGATAGTCACAATAAATAGGCCCCTACGAATCCCAGAATACTGTAAGCATGACTTTACCTGCTGACGGCTGGATCTTGAATTTCTTTCGAGTGGGAGAACCTGTATGCTTCCACTCAAGGCTATGACGCTTAGACTCCAGCTCAATCCATGTTTCATTACCTGTTACAATTCTATGAAAAATTCTTTTTCATTTAAACATAGTTCTTTCAACTGTTGACCGATTTGAAACCTGGTTTTTGTGGGCGTCCGTAAGTTATCTTGGAACCCATCTCGCACAAGTTTTCTTGTACTTACCAGAACTTATTCCGTATAATGTTATGGACAGTTCCAACACTCACATGCACTTCTTCAGCTATCAATTCAACAGTAATACGCCTGTTGTCCTGAATTAACATTGTTAATGCGAGATTCGAGGGAGAAAGTTGCAACTTCAACCGGTCGTGCAATTTCGTTGCTCGTCACAGACACTTACACAGCCACTTTTAAACTGTTCTACCCATTTGTAAACCTTCGAAAGGTTCAAACAATTATTCTCGTACACTTTCAACATTCTTTCATGGATTTCACTACCTTTGATACCTTTTGTAACTAAAAATCTAATCACTGAGCGTTGTTCTTCCAAGGTGCAATGGCTCGAGCGGACTAGCCATTGTTAACTGAATACATTTGAGGTTATGCTTACCAAATACTCTTGAACAGCTATTGAGAAACTAAGTACAAGGATGCCACTTGACGTACTGAAACTATTGTATTGATTAAACAAACAGTTTCTAAGCGATTTGTCTCTTTACTTATTGAATGAACCTCGTCCCTATCAGTTTTATTTGAAACATGTTCGCAATTAAAAACTGATTTTGGGTGGGGGATCTGGGGGAATAGTAGCGGTTAGTTTCTTTCAGTAAAATATATGGTTTTACCACTTATACAATATTAATAACATTAGAAGCATTGTAAGAATTCCAAATTTGAAGAAAATCGGCTAATGGGAAGTGGAACTTTATGGAATAGGTTTTTACGTTTTTAGCAAAACATAAAACATCTTAAATGTTTGTCAACAATGTTTGTACGTTTATGGTGTATGTGTTAATAAAATTGCAGGAAGTAACTCAGACATTATATTCCGTTTGGGTATTACCAGCCAATAAGGGTTCTTAAAACCCCTCCAGTTAACCCTATGAGTGGTAGGGATTTTTCAAAAAGGTGCAGCGACTTTTGAGTTTTATTCAGTAGCAAAAAGACGTTCAAAGAAGACGGTGTGATTGTTGTATATGTCAAGTTGTTCTATTAATTTTCAGTGTTTAATTGTCAAATATATTGCAAGTTGTATTCAGTGTTTGTGTTTTCTTTTTTAAATACAATAATCCCACATATATGCCAGTAAAAAGTTAGAGATTGGGCACAATGGGCCCATAGTGCTGGCCAAAAAACAACTTTACTTTCACTAACTGTTTGTTATATGAGGAAAGTATTGCGAACGCATTGGAATTGTAACATAATGAAGGTTAGAGAATGGTAATGAAATGAGAACACACTAAGACTTCTTGAACTTAAATCAATGTTTTAATTTTTATGATACTGTGTCAAGGGAGATGAGTTTTATAGAGGATAGAGTCACCGAGGGAAGAATGATTTGTGTCGCCTGAATTTTGAAAAATGTACTGTCTTTTTCATTTATTATAATTTTGCAACAGGGAAGTCAAACAATGGAGTAGTACGGAACAGGAGAAGCACAGGTCGGACACGGAAGGTTGTCTTCAAGCTAAGAGATACTTGAAGTATCTTCTCTTCCTGAGTAGGATACAAATGGTCGTGGTAGGAACATTGACTGGAACTCTTGGGTGGCCAGTTAATTTACACAAAATAAGCAGAATTGTGACTTTGGAAGCTAGGGAACGGTGTACCACTACGCAGTGCCCGCAAGGGGTATCTGTTGCTGGCAGTTACTTGGGGAGTAGCGACCCCACAGGTTACCACAGCTACGTATTCCTTGCACTTCGTCAGAACAGTACAGAATACACTTAAACTACATACACTCTACACTTTACAGACAAGGAAAACACAGTATACAAACTAGGGTTTCCGTTCCTAGTAACTGGCCAAGGCCAAGGGAGAAGGAAGGGATTAGCTCAGTGGAGCGCGCTGGACTCGAATCCAGCATGCTGCCCTTAGATTTTTCTCTCCCTACGAGCCTCTACAACTCACTATCCGGTGCTGAGCAGTGTTGTCTGTAGCTAGAGAACACTGCTTGGTGGCAGGCTGTGCATTGAAGAAGGCTCCGGAAGCTCAATCAGGTCGCAATGCAATAATCCCTCTACAACAATCTACAATTAGGTATTACCACCGCATCAGACACAAACGTTTCGGGCAAAATCAATCAATCAAGTGCGAAATTATTTTATGTTTTTTTTTTTCAGTTTTTCGCGATTTTCTCATAAATGGCTCCAACGATTTTTATTTTACAAGATAAATGCCTATCACTTTTATTTGAAACACATTTCTAGGAAACTTGATTTTTGATGGGTTCTGAGGGAACAGTAGTGTTATGCTTTCCTCTAAAGTACCAATAATTCAGTTACAATATTTGGTATTGATAGCTGTATAACTTAATACCCATTAGAATCCCAAATTTGAAAAAATCGGTTAATCGGTAGTGCGACGACTGCATAGAATAGGTCATTATTATTAAACCCTTGATGGTGGTCTTGGGTGGTTTGGCCACTGTTTTCCAGTCTGAGGTGGTGGGCATCATTGAATGCTGCTACCTTGTGGGGGAGTGGCTAGGAGAGTTTAAGGAAGTGCGGATCTTCTCCGACAGTCAAGCCGCACTAAGGGCTTTGAGTAAGCCTTGGTGGAGTTCGAAATTAGTGGGAGAATGTAGGAGAAGGCTTAACGCTTTGGCTCAGAGGGGTAAGGTGCATCTCTATTGGATACCCGGATATGCGGGTATAGAGGGCAATGAGAGGGCGGATCGGCTGGCCAGGGAGGGATCATCATTACCATTTTGTGGTCCTGAACCAGCCCTGGCCGTTACAAAGACGTTTCGCGACAAATAGATTAGACTTTGGGAGACGAGAGCTTTGGAGAAACGCTGGGGGGACACGCAGGGGCCTCAAGCTAAAAGATTATAAAGGCAAGCAAGCAGGGACTTTCGGAGTATCTCCTGTCTCTTAGTAGAACGGGTTTGAGAACCTTGGTAGGGATAGTTGACTGGGCACCCAAGTGTGTCCCGTCACTTGTTTAAACATAGGGAGAACGCGGAGTCCCATTTGTCAGAACTGTGATGACGGAGTTAGGAAAACGGTGTTTCATTCTTATGTCAGTGTCCCCGTTTTCGCTGGAACTAGGTTTCGTATATTTGGGAGGACACCACTCCCGCAGGATTGCCTGGGCGAGTTGGAGTTTAGGGATATCTTGGGATATTGCAGATTAACCGGCAAGTTACCGGGGAGATTAATTAAGGGGTTACGGGGGGTATTGGGGGGATAAGAGCCACAAAGGCTTAGGTCCCACACCATTAGGCACCCGAACTACAATAATAATAAACCCTTGATGCCTATAGGTATGAGATCTAAGCCAATATGGTTTTTTTATCCTTATAGAATAGGTTTTGCAGGTTTTTTTTTTTTTGGAATTTTCTCGAAAACGGCTATAACGATTTTCTTTAAACTTTGAATACTCTTGACTGCATAGACAAAAGATTCGTTTAAGAGAGTTCTGCGGAATTTTTCAATATTTAAATTTGAGTTTCTTCAATGCTATTAACACTTTCTTCTAGACTGTAAAGAAACTACATTGAAATGGCTGCTTGAGCTATGGGTACCCTAATAGCATGAAACTCTTACATAATTATGTTGAAAGCTCTGAAATAAAATGTCAAATTTTGTAGAAAATTTGTGAATTTTATAATTGTACGAACTGAGAAAGTTGTGTGAAGATTTCACCCCAGACTTTTCTTAGAAATGCAATATAATGCTCACTTGAATTATTATAGTATTGAAATCTTGCTATAATCTCTGATTTTGTCAAATGATGATTAAAGACTTTCTCTGGCTACGATTTAGCAACTATTATTATGCCAGACAATGAGGCCTTGAAGAAGGAAACATTCATTCCATTGTAAAATCATTCTGTAGTAACTAACTCGTCTTGTACAATGACTACATCCACAGAAGTTAGAGTATAATACTAAGAATATAATAATAATAATAATAATAAATATAAATATAATAATAATAATATAATAATAATAATAATATAATAAAATAATATATAATTAATAATAATAATAATATAATAATAGATAATAATAAAATAAATAATAATAATAATAATAATAATTACAATATGTTATTATATTCTTCATCGTCTTAATACTCGTATATTCACCATCTTAATATAATATTAAGAGAACAATAATTTGTTTAACAGAAAGAACTTATAAAAGTTAAAATATGAATGTATCTTTTAATAGTGGTTAAGCAAACTATACTTCTTTGTGTTTTATTTTATTAAAAAAAAACTGTTTAATGAAACTCACAAACTTTCTCTAACCGCAATTTATATACTTTAAACTTTCTTCAAAATTATAATTGTTACTAAATCTTAAATAGTCTGCAATGTTTTTTTGGGAGGGAGCATGACCTTCCAATCCATCCCCTCCCTACCAAACTCTGTAAAATCGGTTTTCTTGAAAAAAAAAAAAAAGTCTCTCTCTAAAATGCTACTTCCGTTTTTTTCATCTGCACTATGCGAATGAGAATTACATATGTTTCTAAAATTCCGAGTTTAAAGAAAATAGATTTTTTTTTGGTTTTAAGCGATTTTCTCGATAATGAATTTTATGAATTTTCTCGATGATTTAAAGGTATAAAGAACGGAATGCCCGCCAATAAATGCTACTATGGGCTCCTGAGGTACATGAAAAGCCATAATTTATCCAGGACCACAATATGTACTCTATACAAAGTGCTAATATGCCCTGTTCTGTCGTATGGAGCTGAAGTATGGATCATGACCAAAGCGACAGAGCAAAAGCTACTCGTCTTTGAAAGAAGTGTTTTAAGAAAGATATTTGGTCCAGTCAAGGAAAATGAACAATGGAAGAAAAGCCACAACGAGGAATTGGCAAGGTTGTATTCGGAAGTGGATGTTGTTAAATATATCCACTTGGCAAGCCAGCGATGGGCAGGCCATATTGTTAGGATGGAAGAAACTGCCATCCTCAGAAGAGTGCTGTTCGATGAACCGGGAGGGAAAAGAAAGGTTGGTAGGCCGAAAATAAGATGGCTGGATCAGGTCCGCGAATGATGCAAGACAGCTGAACGTCCGGGAATTGGTGGATCGCGGCTAAGGATTCTTGAGAAGGCCAGGACCCAGTAATGGGTTGTAGCGCCAAGCAGTAAGAGGTAAGTAAGTATAAAGAACGGATTAGCTCAGTGGTAATGCGCTGTCACTCCTAAGCGGAGGTTCTCGGTATGAGTTCAGCAATGCTACGAGCTCTACAGCTCACTATCCGATAATGAATACTGCACTGATAATAATGTAACACTTTTATTTGAAACTTTTAAATAATGCTATAATAACAAACATTCAAATGCCTATCACTTTTGTTGAATATGTGGTTAGGTCCACAATGCTGGATAATATTTATGATTTTATCAGTCGTAGCCAAGCTTCATTTGATTGGTTCTAACCGGTTTCGGATTCTCATCCATCATCCATCAGAAAAAGGCTATCAATTCGAGAGTTTACTTCAATTTTATGTTTCTGTCATGCACCACACTAGTTGATTGTATGCGGGAGGTTATATGGTTATAGTAGTATATGAATGTCGTGTATTATAGCAAAAAAAAAATGAGTATAATTATAATTTTTTTTTTTTAAATTAATTTATTTGCTGCAGTCACCGCAAAATATTCAAAATATACAATATCACGAAGTACTCGGAGTGGAGATGTTACCAAGTGGTTCCAAATAACGTTCCAAAACTAGGAAAGGAGATCTGGAGGCCACTGTCTTTTAAGACGTCTAGGAGGACTGATTGGAATGGTCGTACTATAATGGGGTATTGAAGGAGAGAAATGGTCTGGTTAGAATGAATGAACAGAATATGGTTAACACTGTATAATATGATATGTGACACTGACTGCCACTACACTTGAAATGATAGAGTAAGGTAGAGTGGTGAAGGGTAATGACACGTAGTGATTGGCTGTATGAACTCAGTATTGTGAACTGTTCTCGTTCTGTCTTCCGACGCTGTATTTATGTGGTTTCTCCCACTCTAGTCCGAGAGAGTGGTCCTGTCATTTTGTCTCTCTTTCTCTGCTACGAATATTCTCTTTGGACACTATTACAGTACTAATGGATTGGGATGTGATCTAGACTAGATGGAATTTTGTATAACGGTTTTGAGCAGCTTGCGAGGCGAAAGGAATACAAAGTTCTATACGAATAGTTTGATTGGAGACATAGAAGGAAGCATTAACTATGGAGAGGAAAATTTTGGATTCTTTTGAGATGATCGGCCCTATTATACTTTTTAAGAAGAGGGAAAACAGTGAGTTTGGGGGGACATTCGTTGGAACCATTACCAGAAGGAGAAATAGGAAATGATTTCAGAATCTGGCTCCTGAATGAAAAAAAGAAACAACTGGATCAGGATCTGTTACTGCAATGGAAATCTCGCTGGTCTTACTCTCAAAAGGGGAGGACCACCTACAGGTTTTTGCCAGACGCGACGGGTAAAAGAATAGTCCCCACAGATTTTTCTTACGCGGTCTCCAGGCTAGTAACAGGCCATGGGCAAATTAAGGGAAAGTGGTATGAGATGGGTTTGGTAAGTGATAGTTGCTGTCGTTGCGGTGAATTGGCGCCGAACATATTATTTTTGAATGCATTCGTTATGAGGATCTCCGGGCAAAATTATGGAGTGCTACAGGCTATCATGTTCGCATTGATAATGATACACTAACCTTATTGCTGGAAAATCTCAGTGCATACGATGCCTTTAAAAAGTTTGCAGAAGAGGCTCTGTGCAGACGTGGTACACTGTGGGGAGATTTTCGAGGGTAGGCGGAGCGGAAGTGTGGGATATAGTAATTTATTGTATGACTGTGGAATGAATGACTTAGATTGGGTAGTTATCGAGTTTTTAGCGGGCCTCTCAGGAATATCGAGTACTGAGAGGTCAATTAGGGTAGGAATTTTGTCTGCATGCGTGAAGTATAAATGTATTTATTGTGTGAATGAGTATGAATGCGATGCGGTTTGTTAGCTTGTTTTGCTATGGTGACATAAATTCATTATAATTTAAGAAAGGTACCTTGTTGTGCCCTTCCCTCACATATTCTTGCTTGGGAATCATTCTTGTTTCGGGATCATTGGGGATGAAGTATAAACGTTGGGCTGTTATGAGCGAGAGCTCGGGAACGGTGTGCGTGTCATAAAAAAAAAAAAAATTCTTTGGAGATTTGAGCGCGACAGTTCAATGATGTACGCCCTGGTAGGTTTTATTTAACTACCTTGTGCAGATTAAATTTAAATTTAACTGTTGAGACCAACTAATCTAAAATAATTTTTTTTCGGATAATGTTTCAAATAAAAATAATATGATTTTATATGTACAGTCAGCTAGAAAATTAAAAAAAAAAAAAAAAATGCAAAACCGTTGGAAATTCCAAAGTATGACCAGTAAAATTGTAAAATAAAAATAACCTCTTTCAAAAAGCCGAATTATGTCGGGAACTATATATATATATTTAAGTAGGAACGAATGCAATTCGCTGTTTTATTTGTATTTGATTGTATCCATCTTGGCGCTATATAATCTGATGGATTTGTGTTTTATTTATTTATACTATTCTTTCTGCAAATATTTCCAAATATCTGACTCTCTAAGAGCTGTTAACTTTTTATAAACAAATCTTCATTCGCTAAATATTGGTTACGCAATGACAGTGAATAAATCAATACGTATAAACTGGAATATACAGAATTTCACTTAAGAGAAAAAGTTCTTAAAGCACGTACAATACACCAATCTCACTAACTGGCCGCCTATTGATTTTGTACTTAGATAAGAAACTAGTTTCGAATCCTCACAAAACATACGGAATTAAACAGCCAAATAAAAGTGGTAAACATTCAAATAAAAGAATAATGAGAATAAATAATAAAAAAATAAAATAAAAGAATAAATAAAAATTGCTTATCAAGAATTAATTTGTTTTGGTTTAAGATTGATATTCCGATCGTGTCAAATTTTCGATATCCACTTTTTATCAGAAATATACATTTTCAAATATAAAATTAGATCCGTGTGTGTGTGTGTGTGTGTGTGTGTGTGTGTGTGTGTGTGTGCGCGTATGTGCGTATGTGTGTGGTCAGCGTTACTCAAAAAACAATCCTATTTAACATTTTCATCTTTTTCCTAACAAATATTACCTCCTACCAGGTATGTGCGTTGCACTGCAAGGGTTTCTTAAACCAGTGGTCAAAAAAAAAAAAAATCATACTAAAGGCTTCTATATTGACTGGTTAGTTGAACAGTAAATCTAGGAAAATATATGTATATATTATTATCTTACAAACTTTCTGATCTGGGTTTCCTAACCACCTGTTCTGGCACTAGTATTTTAATGGCTTCCACTTCCCTATTCGTTGGAGCACTTCGATATGTTACAAAAGCGCTCAGGTCCGATGAAAACCCTAGAAGAGACCTCTCGAAAACTTGAATTAATCATTGGAAGTGGTAGTTGGAAGGTTGTTTGACTCTCTAAGAAAGTAGATGATGATTCGTTCTTTAAAATCTATTGAAAATAAGCTTTCCTAGTGATGTTTCTCTTCTTTCTACCTTTTCTAACTTGTCTAATCCTTCTATTTGATCGCCCTTCAATGAGGAAATTGTCAAGCCATCAATCTCCGATCTTTTGTCTATTTTCTTTTATTTATATTTTTAAAAGAAAAATGACGAATTTTATATAAAACTAGCTAACCCGGCCACGCTTCGTTGTGGCTCAGTCTGATTTTTAGGAAAGTAAATAGAAGTATTATAGTTAACATAGATTCAGCAAGAAAACACATCATTCAATTTAATACCCTACTTTGCGTTGCAGTGCACTGAAAGGAAAAAAAGAAAAAATGTTTTTAACTGAAAATCTTGTTTTATTGTAAAGCTAGTGAATGGACTTCATTTTTTGTTTGTCCGTTTTCTGCATAAATATAAAGAATCAGATTTATCAAATTGTAGAATTGTTGCCCGTTAGAAGTATCATAAGAAGTGTCAATTGTTGACAGATGAGAAGTATCTGTTGGTTGGCTGATCGGCCGAAGGGTATCATAAGAAAACATCAAAAATTTTTTTCCTTTCAAGTGTTTTTTTTATTAGTAACCTGACGTTTCGACAAACATTGTTTGTCTTCTTCAGGGGCTATCTTCGATTGAAAAATTTGTATGTTCTATCATTACATGTTTAATTACTACTGATTACCGAAACCCGAAACGTCGGGTTACTAATAAAAAACATTTGAAAGGAAAAAAATTTTTGGTGTTTTCTTATGATACCCTTCGGCCGATCAGCCAACCAACAGATACTTCTCAAGAATCAGATGGTTTACCGACTCTGGAGCATGCGACATATAATTGCCCATGAGAGTAGCATTCGTTTTCTAAATTCAAACCGCACACTTGTCAAAGATTGTTCTTGTGCTATATTGATAGTCATAGCGAACGCAAGGCGTATTGGAAATTGAAGTCGTTTGAACTAGAACGCCATATCTGTCGGTATGAGTGATATTCCTTGGAAGTAGTACGTCTTCACCTTTATGAGGTCCAATGAGAACTGTTGCTTCAATTAGATTATTCATCAATTTTTTGAACTACTAATCGTGTACCATTGCATAACTTTGGCTGATTGATGATGTTTCGGAGTAATATAATTGGCACTCCAATTTTCAAATTTAGAATGTGAGGCGGTAATCCAGGAACATCGAGTGAATTAAGAAATTCCGTTGGAAAATTCACTACTTCACTCTGGTCCCTCACGGAGTCAATGGATTTGTGTGTCACTGTTTCAGCTGCGATTCTGTTCAGAATATAATTGTCTTCGAAATATGGCAGCTGTTGTTTCGTTTTGAAGTTGAACTCTCATATTCGTTGTTAAATGATTTTTTTTTGCTGTGCTCCAAAGAGTTGAATATTTCAACAGGCATGCAATTTATCAGATGCTGTTGAGCGAGGCATCACTGGAAGGTTTACCTGAAGTCACCGGATAGTAACACCAATGCTCCAACAAATGGAACCTGATTATTTCGCAAGTCATTCAATGTATGGTCTAATGCTTCAAATTACTTCTTATGAGCCATTGTACTCTCATCCCATACAATGATTATGCACGCCCGAAGAACCTTGCCCATTCCTGATGTTTTAGAAATGTTACATGTTGGGTTTTCTGTGAAGTGCATGTTTAGTGGCAGTTTAAGAGCTGAATGCGTTGTTCTACCTCCTTCCATCGGCGTAGCAACAATACCTGAAGAAGCAAGTGCTAACGCAATATGGCCGTTTGAAAGGATTTTAGCTCGAAATTTCCCGTTTCTGTGTGAACTTCGGAATAGAGGTACTTATAAGTAGTTGAGAAAGAGGTTCAGAGAGTGCGCCACCATCGCAACGCGTCTTAGTCTGTCTATTTCTGCCAACCTCGCGAAACGCTCGGAATTTCCCGTTCCGTGGGAACTTCGGAGTAAAAAGTATATATAAACACTCTTATATAGAAATGCAACATTGTGTAAAAATTTCAAGTCAATCCATCGACTACTTTTCGAGTTTTGCGGCCACAACATACGGATGCTGAGTTTTTTTAATATATAAGATAATGACATTTTGAACTGTTTAATCGAGCAAATTAATTCCTAATTAATTTCAATATCATTAAATCCAATCTTTATTGAGATAAAAAAATATTTTAAATTAAACATCTTAAAAAAAAAACTCAATCCTAGCATCTAGTATTTAAAAATTCAGAATTTGGTTGAACCCACTGCTATAGTTTCCAGTGGAGCACTATCCAAAAATAAGCCTGTTATTGTTCTATGTTTAGAATTCAATAACCTCAAAAGTGTGTAGCGATAGTAAAAATAACTGTTTAAAAGATATGAGTGTTTTTTTATAGCGAGTCGTAAAATAAGTTCACTCAGATGGGGTCATTTACACCAGAAAATCAATGTAACCCAAAAATCACGAAATATTCCGATTAAGTTTTTATTTTTAATGAATTCATGAAGATTGTTTTTTATTTTTTAATCAAGAAAATGAATTAAAAAAAAATAAGATAAAATAAATAAACTATCAGCCAAAAAATAAGGGAAGGGATTAGCTCAGTGGTTAGTGCGTTGAACTCCCATGCGGAGAACCCCGGTTCGAGTCCAGTAGCTACCCTTGGATTTTTTTCTTCCTGAACTCTCTACAGCTTACTGTTCGGTGATGGACAGTGTTGTCTGTAACGTGTACGGAGAAGGCTCCGGGCGCCAATGACCTTAGACGATGACGCTCCTTAAATTAAAAAAAAACAAAAAATGTTTCTATTCTATTTAAATAAAATTTAGAATAGCTCCTTAGGCATTACTTTCTCGTATCAAGCACTGGATGAGCCAATGTCAAATAAGTAGTCCGTAAATCTGAGAAATCCATTTCTGTTCGGTTCCCCATATCCAAACGGCATTCAAGTAACCTGTCATTTTAAATAGTGCTTGAAATAATAGCTGGATTAATTTGCTATAAAGACTAAATATGAAACATTGTTAACTAAAGTTGAAACTTCTCAGGGAAATCGTTTAACGGTCTAAAATTCTGCTGTATATTTTAAACTTTCTCCATTTAATAATAAATTTTCCTCATCTATCCCATTCTAGCTAGAGTACCACAAGGAAGTGTCTTAGCTCCACTGCTTTATTCACTATATACAATAGACTTACCTACAACACATCCCTCTACCTCTATGTACGCCTTTCTCTATGACATTGCAATTCTCTTCACACAAATGATCCCCACACTCTCTATTCACTTTCTACAATCACATCTGTATTCACTAAAATCTAAGCTATAAAAAAGTGGCGAATAAAAATCAATCTAAATAAATCAAAATCGATAGCACCGGAGATATATTCCTTTTGTGGTCATCGATCAGTTTCGGACTTTCGCCCATCATCAGGATCTTTTTATCAAATTTAGTTGATACACTGAAGAGTATTTACTTATATAATTTTTCTATTCCTTCAGCCGACGAGATGCGATACCTTGGACTGTACCTGGACAAAAGACTCATCCGGAACCCTCATATACGACTCAAACGAATACGCCCTAAACAAAAGAGAGTAACGTCTTCATGGTAGGAACATTACGGAAGATAAGGGCAAGTGATGAAAGGAAAGGAACAGATCAAATCCTTTTAATAAGTCAGGCAATTAGGGACGGCCAGAGGGTGGTGCGGTTTATTAGTACACAATGCTTTGTTACCAGCATCCAACATTAGCGAATAATGTAACAATTAATAATTTCATTAGAG